>JAWNOM010000453.1:0-222500 GCA_035045965.1 Drosophila aldrichi | reverse complement strand
ACCCTGAACCCATTGCAAATGGGAAATCAGGGTATAATGGTTTTGTTAAAAGTATGTAACAGGGAGAAGGAGGCGTGGCAGACCCCACAAAGTACATATATATATTCTTGATCAGGGCGACGAACTGAGTCGACTTAGCCATGTCCGTCCGTCCGTATGTATGAGCGCGTCGATTTCAGAAGATACAATAGCTAGAGACTTCAACTTTTTTTTTTTAAATGGCCGTATATACAGCGCGCAAATCGAGTTTTTCACAAAAGATCGATAACTAATCCCGTTATTTTTTATCGATAAAAACCTTATCGAAAGCCAGTTATAAAATTATATCTCCTACATCTTTAGAGCTAGAATCTTCAAATTTTTAATGTAGACCCGAATGTATTTTATAGAATTTCGGTTTTTGTTATAATTCACTCCCTACCCCTTTATTCACCCCCTCTCCAACACCGTTGTAAAAGGCGTATTTCACGCATAGTAATGATGTAATCACAGTCTGAAAGTTACATGAAGAACGTACATCCACAAGAAAAGTTATTAAACATTTAAGAGAAGCGTGCGTGCCTATGTGTGTGTGTGCGTGTGTGCGCGCGTGTGTGTTTCTTTTGTAAGCAAAAAGACGCGAAGAATTATTGAAATATCAGTTCTCCGAAGGGTTCAGTGGATTTCCTAGTCGAGCAGTCTCGACTAGAGCTTTCTTACTTGTTATAATAAAAGTTAAGCCATAACTCTTATGTTTAATTTTAATAATAACAAGTAAGAAAGCTCTAGTCGAGACTGCTCGACTACGAAATCCCCTGAACCCGTCTTTTTGCTTACAAAAGAAACACACACACACATACATATGTAGGCACATATAGGCACGCGCGCATAAACACGCATGGACTGCAGTGTGGGCTTCTCATGGAAACTTAATTGTTTAATAACTTTTTTTGTGGACGTACGTTCTTCATGAAACTTTTAGATTATGATTATATCATAACTATGCGTGTATATGCCGAAGCTCAAGTCTCTAGTATTTGAAATACGCCTTTTACAAATGTGAGGGTGAGGGGGTGGATATAGGGGTGGGGGGTGAATTATAACAAAAAAGTACATATGAGTCTACATTTAAAATTTGGAGACTCTAGCTCAAAAGATGTAGGAGATATAATTTAATAATTGACTTTCGATAAGGTTTTTCATCGATAAAAAAATAACCGGACAAGTTATCGAAATTATGTGATAAACTCGATATGCGCGTGCTATATACGGACATTTTAAAAAAAAGTTGAAGTCTCTAGCTATTGTATCTTCGGAAATCGACGCGTTCAAACATACGGACAGACGGACAGACGGACGGACAGACAGACGGACAAGGCTAAATCAACTTATCTTGTCGCCCTGATCAAGAATATATATACTTTGTGGGGTCTGCCACGCCTCCTTCTGCCTGTTACATACTTTTAACAAAACCATTATACCCTGATTTCCCATTGAAAATGGGTTCAGGGTATAAAAATTGAAAATAAGAGTTATGATTTGATTTTTATATAAAAATTGTTCTGTAATAATTATTTTTGATTATTACCATAAATATTAATTTTAATAATTAAAAATAATTTTTTTATGAAAAAGGCAAAAGGTGGGCCATGAACGGCTATTTGGCAGTCGGTAAGGACCGACTGCAACGTTTGTTCTTTTTTAACTTGGTTTTTTTTTTCAGTCATATCAGGAGGAAAACGCATCTGGAAAATGTTGCCAAACTGAAAAAAAGTAGTTCTAAGATAGTCTCCCACAGAACAGATGTCAAACGCAGAGCTGACTCATTCGCGTTCTTCTTCGCCCTGCGCCGTGCCACAAGATTCGAATCTCAAGTCGCATTTTGTGAGTGGGATCTATGCAACTGCTACTGCATCTAATCCTACACGTCAAACGGCTCCACAAGCGATGGCATTGGAGCAGTATCGACTGCAACTTTACAACTATGCCTTGAACATTGAGCGGCTGAGGTGTCCGCCGTACGCGACAGCCGGAAGCACGGCCGGGCTGCCCTCGTGGCTACATCCGTATAGCAGTCATGGCGCTGTGGGGAGCGCCGGTAATCGACTAGCCACGCTCTCGACAATCTCACTTTTCCCGCAATCCCAGCGCATATTCCATCCAGAGGAGCCAAAACCGCAGCATAGCTACATTGGATTGATTGCAATGGCCATCCTCAGTTCGGCAGAGATGAAGCTAGTGCTGTCAGACATTTATCAATACATATTGGATAACTATCCGTACTTCCGGACACGGGGTCCCGGCTGGCGCAACTCCATCCGGCACAATCTATCGCTAAACGACTGCTTCATCAAGTCGGGTCGGAGTGCAAATGGAAAGGGTCACTACTGGGCTATCCATCCTGCTAACATGGATGACTTTCGCAAAGGTGACTTTCGACGTCGCAAGGCGCAACGCAAAGTGCGTCGGCACATGGGCTTATCTATTGACGATGCCAGCACAGACTCGCCTAGTCCTCCGCCATTGGACCTGACCACTCCACCCCCTGTACTGCCGCCGACTGCAGTGCAAGCGTCCATGCAGTTGGCTGCCCTGAACTACCCCTATCATCAGCATTACATTGGCCAATTCTTCGGACGTAGCCCCTACCCCAGCCAAGCTGCAGGTGCGCAACAGCAAAGGCTGGAGCATAGCTGTCAGTTAGCCCAGCATCAGCATCATCCGCATCCGCATCCGCATCCGCAACCGCAATCAAATCAAAATCCAAATCCATATCCACATCCACTTTCTCTGCCGCATCACCATCAACATTTAAATCAGCATCAGCACATTGCGTATATCAACTCGACGACGACTACGACAATTGCAAACTTGTATTCGCAGACGCGTAAACGTCAGTTCGACGTTGCATCGCTGCTGGCACCCGATGTTCATATTGTGGATATAGTGGAGGGAGAGGATTCCTCAACACAACATACGGTTATAACAAAGGTGCAAGTAAAGAAACAGCAGCTATTCCATCGAGAGTTGGTTGCGGAGCAACCAAATCCGAATTCGAATCCGAGCTCGAATCTGAATGTGACTCCAAACACGAATCCAGCTTTAGGTCCAACTACAGGTGTAGGTGTAGCTGATGCAGATGCGGATGTTGATGCAGACATTGATGTGGATGGTGATGGTGATGGTGATGGTGATGGTGATGGTGATGGTGATGGTGACGGAGATGGATATGGAGATGGGCAGCAGTCTGAAGGAGGGCAGCGTATGCTCTCGACTGATGACAATAATTCGTACCTTAGCGACGCCAGACAATCCCTGTTCGATACAGACATTGTGGAGCAGGTCCAGGAACCGGAGCTCGAACAGCAGGAGCCACGTCATTTTCCCGCTTCCGTTTCACCGCCTTTGGGCAGCTCCGTTGCAAGCAGCAGCCAGCATGACTCCAATTCTTTGGAGGAGTGCCCGCCTGGAACCGCATCTAGTCCGGAGTTGTCGACCATGTCCACCATGTCTATGTCGCTTAATAGCGTCGATCCACAGTTCTTAAGAAGATATTATGGCAACTATATGGCAGCTGCAGCTAGGCAAGCCACGCTCGAGGCATCGTCCAGACCCCAATCGAAAAATATGGCTGCGACTACGTCCCAGCAACCGCCCATTGAACTGTTACCCAATAAATCTTAAAATTCGCCAAACATATGTATGTACTTATATTCATAAAAGTAGTCACTGAACCCACCCGGCGTTTTCACTGGGTGACCTAAATGTCACTCAAGAAATAAATATATGTATGTAAAATTGAAGGTTTTAATAACATAATTAATTTGTTATATTAGTTCGATACTCACGTTCTGTACATACAATGCACGCACACAAACACACCCCTCCATGTGTCATTCAAAAATGACTCATTCAATAAAAAAGATAACCATCAACAGTATAAATAAACTCCTGATTTGATTTGCTCAATAGTCACTGTAAAAAGACTCAGAGCTTTTAATGGTAACTACAGCTCTGTTGTGACGTCACATTTTCAGTTTATGCTCTGGTATCCGATTGGATGTCACGATTGAGTGATAGTAGGTTATGCAAAGCGGTCAGCTGATTTAACAGCGTGACGTCGTTATTTCAGAAAATGGTGCGCGCGCGTTTAAATTTGTATGAAAATCAAGCAATTTTGGCACTGTTATTTGTTTTAAAACTAGTAGACTAAATAAAACGAGCTGAGCAGCTAATCACAAGTTCTAAATATATTAATGAATGAAACAATATAAAGGCTTTTGCTAATTTTTATATTCTAAGTCGTTTTCTAGGCAGTTATTGATCACCCAATCCCTTGACCACTTTTACTTTCGCGTGGAATGGCTTTAATTATATTATTTAAGGCTTTACTTTTTAAAACTAAATAGTTACGACTAAGTATTATGCATTACTCATCAATCCGCATTATAATATTCACCAATTTCATTTATTATACGAGTACTACGAATCTAATGGCCATAGATGATACGCAGCGTTGTTAGCTGCTGCCTAGCTTTTCAGAGCTGATTCAGACAGATTATATGTTTCCTTGGGTTTGTAATTAATACACCAATTTTAATTCATTCCACCGGATGTTTCTGACATGACAGCAGGTGTGAACAGCACCTTTATTGGTGCAGCTTCAACGTGTACTATATTTGTATATGTGGATAGTTTGGCATAAATAAACCTTATTGATGGCGAAAACTCAGTTAACTATGTCCATCAACCAATCCTGCTGACTTTTTGGCTATTTTGGCCATATCATTGCTGCTTTCGAAAGGCCTCCCACTTCATTCTAATTTATACTTAGTTTCTTTATTGTATGATAATAAATTTAGTTGTTGACCACATTTAAGGTATTTACTGTTGAAATTTACTTATATATACTTAATTTAGTTTGTTTTGGACCACTTGGCCGATCTCTACTGTAGTTCCCGCCAAGCTTTAGCCGGGATAACATAGCAAAATCTGAAAATGTGACGTCACAAGCGATCTGTTAGTTAACACTAAAAGTAACGGGACTGGTATTTGCGCAACCTACTGTGTCTTTTAACAGTGATTGGATGTTTGGCAGGCACATAATCAGCGATCCGTCAGGGGCTCCACAGCACACAAAATATTTTATAGCGACATCCACATATGTACATATTTTCCTGCGTTGCGTATGGGAAAAATGTGAGAGCCAAAACTGGCAACAATGGTTAAGCCATACAATTTGTGCGGAAACTCTCACTGAGTAGTGAAAATCCATACTGTTAACCGTGGCTTCGTAGCACCGTTAAAAGATACAGTAGGTTATTTAGATAGCTTAGTTGATTTTTTTTTTTTTTTTCATATTTCTTAAGTTACGCGCGCACATTGGAAGTGCGTATCAGTGTTGTAATATCAGTTTTTTTCTATTCAAAGAACATTGAAAGAGTTGAACACCAATATACAAATATTCACCCGATTCAATGGAAAAATTTTTAAGACTCTAAATAGTTTTGGGTGAGAGGTGGAAATAAAAAATGTAGGGACTTGGTCCCTTTTGCAATGACATTCCTTTCCTTGCATTGATCGACATAACTGACATAGCTACTAGTTGCTAAAAATATACTTAAATATGTATCAATAAGAACAAAGCAAAAACAAGTAAGAACGTTGCAGTCGGGCGTTACCGACTGCGGGATACTCATTCACATCCCATCAGCAATTCAGTATCTAAGTTTAGCTCTAGTAATGCAGAAAATGCAGTTTTCTCGATTTGCCACGCCCCTAGTGGGCGTAGACATCTCATTTTTGGCCAGATCGTAGAACGAGCTAATAGTAATCTCACTTCAAAGTTTGGATGCTTACGCTTCAAAAATGTGAAAATTACAGGGTATTTTTCGTTATGCCACGCCCTCAAAGAGGCGTAAAAATTTATTTTTGGGGAATATAAACTTTTGCGGTTTGACGGGGCGGAGATATATCCACCATAGCTCGTTGGACTTGGGTGGCCAACCCGCGTATACATACCAAATTTCAGGTCTCTAGCATCAATAATGCCTAAAATATAGCAAAATCGGGAAAATCACTATATCTTCAGGTCCGATTTGCCACGCCCCTAGTGGGCTTAGATATATAAATTTTGCATCAGTCTTTATAGAATCATAATATTAGCTTACGTGCAAAATTTCAAAGTTCTAGCTTTAAAACTCTAGGAGATACAGTTTTATCCGATTTGCCACGCCCCCAATGGGCGGAGATATATCCACCATAGCTTTTTGGACTTGGGTGGTCAACGCGCATCTACATACCAAATTTCAGCTTTCTAGCTCTTCAACTAACATGACTTCTGGTATATCGGAAAATGCATTTTCCGATTTGCCACGCCCCTAGTGGGCGGATCGGGAAAATTTTAACACTTTATAAATGGGAGCTATACACGAGTATATGTTCCAAATTTCAAGTCTCTAGCTTCAATAGCGCCGAAATGAACTGCGTTCATACGGACAGATGGACGGACGGACAGACGGACAGACGGACGGACGGACGGACAGCAAGACGGACATTGCACAAAACCAATATAATAATTCACTTCGTGAATGAGTATAAAAAAACATCAGCTGTTTTGACCCACTTTTTTCTCCGAATTTCAGCTTTTTTCTTCTCACCACAAATAGGTTATTTTTGCTCAACAAAAGTTGGTAATACTTGTTCGAATTTTATTTACCTTATTGTTAGGTACGGTAAAATAAACAATTTTATTTTTAATTTTAATTAACTGAAAGTTGTTTTATTTGATATACCGGTTTTACAAAATAAAATTGCTGAATTGGTAATAGAATCTTACATAAGCACTCTGTTTTTGTTTTTAATTTTCTATTTAAATACATATTTTTAAATTTTATTTTCGCCGCTGTTGTGTATCAATGTAACCAACTCAATTGGAGCAATCTACCAATTGTAAATTTAGGTTTGTGCAGTGGCTAAGTTATGGACGGCGCTTAACATTGTGTGCAGTTGCTTAAAATTAACACTAACATTGCTGTTAGCAAGGGCAGATGTCTCTGTGTGCTTTGTTATTTTATGTTAAGTTAGAGCTCAAATTATTCATTAGCCACAGTCATTATGGGTTTGTGAACACGATAGAAAAGCTTGAGTTCAGCCTCTGGTGTGTATCCCGGATATGATTGAAAATAGGAAGTTTTTTATTTCATCATAAACTCAAACCAAATGCTGTTATGCTTATTATATTGAAGAAATCTACCATTATTTCTGCTTTTAGACATTGGGTTTGCGGCACAGATATTTTTTCCGGCAGATGGCGCTTAACGTTAAGAATTTTGATTGATAAGAAAATGAAAAATATTACAAATAAAGCTATAACCGAAAAAAAACATTATAGGGTAGAGCATGACTGAGAGTTTGAAGATATGAAATACATTTAAAGCTATGTATGTATATCTCGGCAGTCTGCCAAGCCAACGTATGCCAGTTGCGTACGAGTATGTCACGAATTCGTCTTGAAATTGGATCGAAAAGCTTGGCAACACTAGGTACAGCTGAATGGTAACGGGCGACAGACAAAATACTGGGTACACTGAATTTAAAAGTCGTGGTAGTCGGAAATTACACGGGCTCCTAAAGACTAACGCCCATTCATTTTCATTTTGGCTGGCCGCTTTTCAAACAAAATTCTAATTCAAAAAAAAAAAAAAAAAAACATGAATTCTCGATTGATTAGTCAATGATATATTTCAAAAATGTATTTAAATTGACAGATATTAGCAATAGGTATCCCAGCGTTTGGATAATTTAAGGATATGCTATTGTCGCTTTTGCAAAAGGTCAAAAACCGGTTGTGAGACTCAATACATACCCTATATGACAGCGCGCTTCTTGGGCGTGGCCAAATGGTTTCGATAATCTAACTATTGGTTGTCAATGGCCAGTAAATCTTATTGGTTAGACTGCTCTCTCTTTGTCTCTCTTGTTCGCCCTCTCTCTCTCTCTCTCTCTCTCTCTCGCCCTCTCTCGGTCTCTCTTGTTCGCGCGCCAGCATTGATTATGCAATATGCGCTCTTCAGCTAAAAGAGACAAAAGCTAAAGAGATGCTTCTGAAAAAATAACAAAAAGCAAAAATAACATCCCGAGTTTAAATACGAATAGAAATACGAAGCAAAGGCAAAACCGAACCGAAAATTGAAACCCGAATGGACCAGCATCTCTTAAATCAGATGTGGAGCCGAAGAACCGCAAAGCCGAAGAGCTGGAGAGCCGAACAGCCGAAGAGCAGCCCTCTTGCAGTCGCATCGCATTGCAGTCCGTTGGAACGGCTGAAGGTGGAAGTGGAAGTGGAATCCAATTGAAATCAGTGACAATTGAACATTGCCACGCAGTGGTGATGGTAGTGGAGGTTGGGCTGTCGCGCCGCTGTTACAGTTTCTGTCGTTATCGTCGACGCTGCTGCTGTCGCTACTGTCTCTGCTGCTGCTGCTGCAGTTGTCGGTAAACCGTTTTGCCGCTTGTCCGTTTCGCACTTCACGCGTGTACGGCGATATCGATATCTAAATCGAAATTGAAATCCAAATCGAAATTTAACTTCAAGCGCGCAATTACAGTAATTATAATAAAGTAGTGAGAATTGCATATGAAAACTTGTGTATATACATATGTGCATATACAAGAGACGGTGATCAAAGTTAGCACGAGCAGAGGAGAAAACCGTGCGACCATGGGAAAGAGTGATTGAGAGAGGCATAGGGAGTGTGAGAGAGAGAGTTTGTGTGTGTGTGAGAGAGAGAGAGAGACAGATACGCATACGGTCCACAAAACTAAATTCGAACTGACTATGAAAGGTCAAACACTTATCACAACAAACTAAAATGTATTTCTGTGTGTACGGCCGGAGAAGCGGCAAATCAACTGAAATTTGATGTTGTTAATTATGACGGCAGAGTATGAGGAAGACATGGATGACATGACAAAGATCTATTAGAGAACTTTCAGTATTGATCAACAATGCAAGCCATTGGATAACTTACTAATTTTCTCTTAAGTCTACAGAACACTCTGTGCCATCAACATGTGAAATGTGATCCAAAAGTGTTTCAATGAACAGTTCTCCAAATAGTGCCATATACAATAATATCTAGAATCGACATCAAATAAGTGGACCTAGTCAAAGTAAAACAAAGGAAAGGTAGACAGATCTTCGAAGCAATATATGTTCATATATGGAATTACTATACACAGATATACATAGCTGCAAAAGCAAAGGTGAGTGGAAGTTAGCGATAAAGCTTTTATCTGAGAATGGGCAAGAGTGAGAGAGAGAGAGAGAGAGAGAGAGAGAGATGGTGATAAATTTGATCGCAAGATGAACTGTGAAGGTCTACTCTGAAAACAAAAATGTAATCGCAATATTCAAAATATTTTCCACCTGTTCTTCGATGCTATAATAGTCGGGAAAAGTGGGTGAACATAATTCATATATGTATATTTCTGTCTACAAACTTTCGGGTAGTGCGATTCGAAAAATTTGAGCCACGGACCAGTTTTGCCCTCAGCAGCTCTAGCCACTGGCTTCGCGCACAAGCATTGAGTGCGACAGGTGCATTTGCCACGCAGCCATCTCTTTGCATGGGAAAAGCCTTAGCCGAAGTTCAGCTCCTAACGTAGATCGTGCGCTCGTTGGGAAGACGGTGACTGGTAGCTTTTTTATTTATATTTTGTCTTTTTATCTTTTTGCTGAAATTGTAAACTCGACCGCCCGTTCGACGGCAACACGAAGACAAAAACGAAGACGAAGACAAAGACAAAGACAAAGACGAAGTCGAAGACAGCGAATCCGACTCCGACTCATTGCGACTCACATCGTTTCGACTCATAAGATAACTACTTACATATACTACATAACTGTAACCGGGCCGCATGCGGTTAACTCTGTTTTATATGAGTTGGTTCGTGTTTTGATTTGTGTCGTTACTTTTGTTGTTGGTTATGCAGTTAGTTTGACCGGTTGGAATCCTTTATAGCACTCTCGAACGTGAATTTGTATTACTCGATTTTATGCGTTCGAAGCAGATTTGCAGACGCGCTAAAATGGTAGCTCATTTAAGCGAACATACGATCAACGATCTCTTCGTCGTGATCAAGCTAGAGTTGTCATAGGCGTGCCTGACTACGAAATACTGTGCGTCCAGCGAAAAACTGTGTGCTGAGAAAAATGTATGATTCGAATATACATATATAGTCAGGGAGTCATAGGAAGAGTATCAATAAGTTTTGCATTACACGTACTTTGAGTTTCTATATCTATACACGACTTGGAATCAGTGTGTCTACAGTGGCTGTCGTACAGGGTGTTCTGGAATTGAGCAACGCTTGACTGCTTCATGCATTCATTTGATATAAAGTCCTAGGCTTCCTAATGATTAGCTCTATACATCTGTCAGGCTGTCTTGCATTTGTTACTATTTGTTATTCGGTGGACTGCTCGTGGTCGATTGTTCGAAAGAGAGTGTCATCGAGGAACGCCATAAATTGTGTTCTCGGACCTTGTATTTGCTTGTAATAAGGGCCACGGGCCACATCAAAGAGACAATCAAGGCGAAACAATGAACCGAGTGCACACACATACTAACAACCGCAATAAGCGCTGTCTTCAAGCCTTTTCTGCTCATCTCCACTTGGGAGATGTAGACAGACGTAAGCTCCATGCACCAAATGTTCTAGTGTAAGCCGTTGTAAGGAGGAAGGAGCACCTATGAAATGGCCAAAGGCGGCATGTTGCCAAAGACGCATATATGCGGAAAACAATGACAGACTGCGACAGCGACAGTAACAAAATGGAAATAGATATCTACACACTTACATACATATTATACATATTCATATGTAGACAAATATATATATATATATATATATATATATATATATATATATATATATATGTATATATTTGTGTAGAAGAACCTGGTGGCGGCTTGGCAAACGCCCGATAAGTGGACAAGAAGCACAAAAAGGAGCGACGAAGTCAAAAAACAGCAAAAAACAAGTAAGAAAGCTCTAGTCGAGACTGCTCGACTAGGAAATCCCCTGAACCCTTCGGAGAACTGATATTTCAATAATTCTTCACGTCTTTCTGCTTACAAAAACACACACACACACATGCATATTCACACATAGGCGCGCACGCATAAAAACGTATGGGCTGCAGTGTGGGCTTCTCATGGAAACTTAATTGTTTAATAACTTTTTTTGTGGATGTACGTTCTTCATGAAACTTTAAGATTGTGATTATATCCTTACTCTGCGTGTATATGCCGAAGCTCAAGTCTCTATTCTCTTCTATCTTCTGAAATCGACGCGTTCAAACATACGGACATACGCACAGACGGACGGACAGACAGACAGACGGACAGGGCTAAATCAACTTATCTCGTCGCCCTGATCAAGAATATATATACTTTGTGGGGTCTGCCACGCCTCCTCCCTGTTACATACTTTTAACAAAACCATTATACCCTGATTTCCCATTTTCAATGGGTTCAGGGTATAAAAATAGAAACAAACAAGTAAGAGTTCTTTAGTCAAGACTGCTCGACTATAAGATACCCAAACTCTGCAAAGAACAGATACTCTAATGACAAAAATGTGTATATTCCTGCGCACAAGTTTCTAGTACGTAAAATACCTTGTTTACAAATTGACAGTGAAGGCCTCCTGGCATCAAAAATCTGTAAATCAAGAAGTCTGTGTATTCATAAAAGTTTATGATAAAACACAGTAAATCTGAAGTCTCTAGGTCTAATAGTATTCAAATGATGTGTAAAAAACGGAAAAAGTTTATGGATTATTCTTGATAAAAAAAATCTGATGAGTTATCGAAAAAGTATGAAAAACTCGTTATTCGTACGGTAAACAAGAGTATACATACGACAATTCAACACTCTTGTGTCTGTTACATACATTATATATACATACAATTATACCCTCATTATCCATTTTTAATGAATTCAGGGAATAAACAAGTAAGAAAGGTCTAATCGAAGACTGTTTGATTAGGAGATCCCCTAGTCGTCTATTAAAAAGCGGCTATCTGCCCATGGTTTTTACACAAGTCTCTAGTATCTGAAATCCGCCTTTTACATATACATATGAAGTCGAGGGGTGGACATTGGGTGGGGGTAAATTATCAAACAAAAATCGAAATTATATAAAAAACATGAGTGTACATTTAAAATTTGCAGACTCTAGCTCTAATATAATATAGATATAATTAATTTTCCAAATCGTGTCTGTTTTTACCTGGTGATACTTTCATGTGGGTTTATGCGCTTTGTGGATCAATAATCCATCTTCGAATCAGGTCTACTTCAAATACAAGTTTTAGAAGAGCTGTTAAGTAAGCTAAGTATTGGACTTAGCATTCAAATTCATGTAAAAAAAATCTCAGTAAATTTTTAACCGATGGCAAACTGCGCAAAGCAATCTCTAGCTCAAAGATCATGACAGTTTACAGTTGAAGTACATGTTAAACATGTTATATACACATTTCGCTTTCGCGAATGAGTAAACCTGGTGGAACCTACTAGTAAAACTGTAAGATCCTACTTTGTCCCCAAAATGCAATGCTTCAAAATTAGATGGCCGCACTATGCATTGTATATGCTGTTGCACCAATAGCTGTTCCAATCTACACCGACATACACACGCACTCGTACACACGCACATATATACATATATCCATATACATATATACGCAGTCAAACTCACACAGTCAGTGCTTTGCACGCATGCTCATTAAGCTAAACAGAACTGCGTGAGCCATTTGGGGGATGGGTGGTGATAAATGGGAAGGGGTGGGAGGGGGCTAGGAACACACCGACAGGTTTTTATCCAGTTCTGAGGAGCTGGTCAAACTGGACAACAGCTACTATGGAAAGAAAATAAAACGAAATAAGAATAGCGATTTCTTTGCAAATGAATCCACGTTTGTTTTTTAACAGATGTAATTCAAGTCAATCAGGAGTTTCACGGGAAATCGCTATTCTATGCTGAAAATCGGTTTCTTGCAAGACTCTTCTTCATTTTCTATATTATAATAAAAAGAATCGACATAAAATAAAACATTAATTTTAATGTGTTACACAGAGCATTGAATATTCGATTTCTGCATATAATAGTTATGTTTAAATAAATATATGTAACAGGCAAAAAGAGCTCGAGTCGATCTCATGAACAGTGTATTCTTGATCAGGGTCAACAACTGATAAGATTCGCTCTGGAGCTTTAGCTCATATGTCTTTGTAGTTCGAGTCACCAATTTATGAATTTGAATTAGATATCTTCATATTTTTATTTTGGGTGCTGATGCTTTAGTTTTGACAAAGTGAATCCATATCAAGCTGCTGATAGGGCGGAGGTGGAGTGATTCAGGATGAGCCGGGCCTGGAGTTACAATCGTTACGCATTTCGCATAAAGACCAAATGTGTGAACATGCGACTTTGTGTGTGTGTTTTTCTATGAGTGTTACTACTTGCGTGTACTAGTCTATTGAGAAAATGCTTCGAAAACGTGTTTTGGAGTATATAGATAAAGCCGAATCTGAATCGCGGCGCCGACCCTCCGGTCGAAGAGACGGCAGCGCCTGCTAGTACGCCGCTGTGCCAAGCTAAGATCGGTTTCGGAAGGGGAGACGAAGACGAAAGCAAAGACGAAGACTTCGTCGGAATGCGAATGCGCGCGATGCGAAACACGGAAAACTAGTTGTGGTGTCGCGTTGTTGTTGGTCTTCTGTTCGTTGTACCCGTTTATGGAGTCGCTGTCGTCGCAAAAATAAACAGACTGAAAATAACAACAGGTGAATGCGAATTCAAACGCAAACGCAAACGAACGCGAATACAAGAAATCAAATTTCTCGTACAACATTGTTGTTTCCTGTTTCTTTTGACCAAAACCTGGAGCTCCAGCTAAAAGTAAAGGCTCCGCACTGCAACAGGGGAGGGTGTGTGCGTGTGTCTGTGTTTGTCTGTCTGTGTTTAACGTTTGTGAGACTTACCTCGCATACGAGCCACTAAGTTGATCTCTTCGGTCTTAGCATTTCTTCCCGCTCGTCTTGCCAGTCCTTCCTGCTCGGTTGGCTCACAACGCACTTGCGTGCTCATTTGCTGGACTTCATTCCACACGGCCCACTGTGCGAGGCCCTCCACCTGCGTCTCGTCTTGTTATCAAACTTCGGTTGTCAGTGCTGCTAGAGCAATTACAGAGCAATGCTAATGGGCTCATGACTTAAGGACCACAAATCCTCATTTCTTTTCCATTCAGACTAGTGATTCGACTTATCCATATCCATCTAAAAATCCAATAAGAAAGGTTGGGTAATAAGTGCCTGACCAGGAGATACCCTGAACGAGCGTCGAACTGCATTTTTAAAAATACTACATACATATAGCCTGTTGCAGTTACATATCTATATATATTGCCACATATGGAAACTCCATTGAAAATGGGAAATCAGGGTATAATGGTTTTGTTGAAATGTATGTAACAGGCAGAAGGAGGCGTGGCAGAACCCAAAAAGTATATATATTTTTGATTAGGGTGACGATATGAGTCGACTTAGCCCTATCCGTCTGTCTGTCTTGTGATTTAGCAAATTCACGCATTTTATTGTTATGATCACGATCTAAAAGTTTCATGACGATAGTCCATCTACAAAAAAGTTATTAGACATTGTAAGCGCCCACTGCAGCCCATGCGTGTTTATGCTTGGGTGCCTGTGTGTGTGAGTGTTTCTTCTGTAAGCAAAACAATTAAGAAGGTTGCTGTTTGTTTTAAGCCAGTTTATAGAACGAGCTAATGGTAACCTAACTCAAAAATTTGGATGCTTACGCTTCAGAAATGTGAAAGTTACAGGGTATTTTTCGATATGCCACGCCCCCAAAGAGGCGTACAAATTATTTTTATTATTATTATTAGAGGTGGTTATTAGAGGTGGTTACCAGTAACTCAACTATCCAAATTTGTAGCTTCTAGCTTTTATACTTAGGAGATATAAGCTTTTGTGGTTTGCCACGCCCCCTTTGGGCGGAGATATATTCACCATAGCTCGTTGTACTTTTGTGGTCAAACCGCGTAAATATACCAAATTCAGGTCTCTAGCATCAATAGTGCCTAAAATATAGCAAAATTTCAAAAAACACTATATCTTCAGGCCCGATTTGCCACGTCCTTAGTGAGCGTAGATATATCATTTTCATCAGTTTTAATAGAATTATAATATTAGCTCATGTGCAAAATTTTTTACTCGCTTTAGCTTTAAAACTCTAGGAGATACAGTTTTATCCGATTTGGGTTCCGGACGTAGATATATCCGCCATAGCATGTGACCTTGGGTGGTCGATCCGGATCTACATACCAAATTTCAGCTTTCTAGCTCTTCAACTAACGTGATTTCTGGTGTATCGCTCCTAGTAGGCGGATCGGGAAAATTTTAGAACTTTATGTGAGATATACACGAGTATATGTTCCAAATTTCAAGTCTCAAGCTTCAATAGCGCCGAAATGAACTGCGTTCATACGGACAGACGAACAGCAAGACGGACATTGAACAAAACCAGTATACTCATTTCACTTTAGTGAATGAGTATAAAAACGCGAATAATGATCAAAATAGCTGATGCTCGAAAGATTTAGGGGATCACGTAGTCGAGCAGTTCGACAAGAGCTTTCTCACTTGTTTCAATATATATTAATTGGTCTTTAGTTACCAGAGAACACCATTCCTTAACATATTCAGCGCTATTTTAATTTTTACAAATACTATGCGCAAACAGAACGAAAGATCGTCCCATGAGTGGAACAATACATCCATTGTTTGTGTTTGGAAAGAATAGAACAGCAAGAATTGAGCTACTGCTGTATGACTTAACAGACGAAGTGATTGTTTATTTGCGGACATCAAATTTGACCAATCTCGAACAGAACTGCAACAGACAGAGCAGAGCAGAGTAGCCGAGTAGAGGGCAAAGAGTGTCAATTGCAAGCTTCTTAAGTTCCCAGCCTCAGGCTCAGCATTGTCATTGATAACTAACAGCAATACTTGTTGATCTTTTTATGCCCTGAACCCATTAATGTTGAAATGTATATAACAGGCATAAGGAGGCGTGGCAGATCCCATAAAGTATATTCTATATCAGGGCGACGAACTGAGTCTATTCAGCCGTGTCCATATGTGTGAAGGCGTAGATGTCAGACACGTATGGTGTGATTTCAAGATAGTTATAGAAAACTAAAAACAAAGTAGACATTTCGGGTTAAATATATTGTGCTTTAACAAATACTCTCATTATTCCCTGAACCCATTGAAAATGGGAAATCAGGGTATAATGGTTTTGTGAAAAGTATGTAACAGGCAGAAGGAGTCATCGCAGACCCCATAAAGTATATATGTACATTCTTGATCAGGGCGACGAGCTGAGTCGATATAGCCCTGTCCGTCCGTCCGACCGTCCGTCCGTATGAGCGCGTAGATCTCAGAAGTTATAAAAGCTAGAGAGCTGAAATTTTGCATGTAGACTCGGTATACACGAGCAGTACAAGAGTATCATATTTTTTCAATAACTCATTTGATATAATTTTTCAGGATAATCAATCAGTTTATATTGTTTTTTTTTCAGCCTAATTTGCACACTATTAAACCTGGAGACATCAGATGTACTGTGTATGATGGATACACAAATTTTGTAATCCAAGCTAGCTCAAGATACAGATACAGATACAGATACAGATACAGATACAGATACAGATACAGATACAGATACAGATACAGATACAGATACAGATACAGATACAGATACAGATACAGATACAGATACAGATACAGATACAGATACAGATACAGATACAGATACAGATACAGATACAGATACAGATACAGATACAGATACAGATACAGATACAGATACAGATACAGATACAGATACAGATACAGATACAGATACAGATACAGATACAGATACAGATACAGATACAGATACAGATACAGATACAGATACAGATACAGATACAGATACAGATACAGATACAGATACAGATACAGATACAGATACAGATACAGATACAGATACAGATACAGATACAGATACAGATACAGATACAGATACAGATACAGATACAGATACAGATACAGATACAGATACAGATACAGATACAGATACAGATACAGATACAGATACAGATACAGATACAGATACAGATACAGATACAGATACAGATACAGATACAGATACAGATACAGATACAGATACAGATACAGATACAGATACAGATACAGATACAGATACAGATACAGATACAGATACAGATACAGATACAGATACAGATACAGATACAGATACAGATACAGATACAGATACAGATACAGATACAGATACAGATACAGATACAGATACAGATACAGATACAGATACAGATACAGATACAGATACAGATACAGATACAGATACAGATACAGATACAGATACAGATACAGATACAGATACAGATACAGATACAGATACAGATACAGATACAGATACAGATACAGATACAGATACAGATACAGATACAGATACAGATACAGATACAGATACAGATACAGATACAGATACAGATACAGATACAGATACAGATACAGATACAGATACATATACAGATACAGATACAGATACAGATACAAATACAGATACAGGATTTGGATTGGAACTCTTTTGATTTGTACTCCACGTGTTGGCCAGATGTGGCTCACATGTTTCGTTGTGTCATACTCTCATTGTCAAAGATGTTTTGATCTTTTGTCTTATGTGTTGTACGTTTTACGTGTTGTATTTTGTGACGTGAGCTACTTCCACTGCAAACATTGGCAAACTGTTTAAAGAGTTTATTTTTCGTCGGTCAGAGGCGCGATGAAATATGCATGTATATATATATCATATAGGCACAAATGGCGCTAGCAGATATAATAAAAAAGGGTCTGCCTCTTAGTTGTCATTCTGGCGATACTGCAAGACAATACATATCAAATGGATGTACCCAAATTTAATACCGATTCTCAAATCCCTTATGCTGGCGACTCAATCAAGTAGAACAGTTGGTGAAGAGGACAGATATATCTGCAGACGCACTGGGAACATAATTTTGTATACCCACTATCTATTGTATATTGCTAAAATTGGGTATAATGCTTTAGCTCAAATTTCATGTTACAGCGTCTGTTCGTTGTTTGTGCTGAAATATGAATACATATGAATGTGTTGGACAATGTGCACCTTTCATAGAAGCAAATGTGGCATTAGCATGACCTTATTAATATAAGATGGACTTTAGGGAATCTTTTCGGTCTGCAACTTCTAGACTCCAGAGCAGAGCACTTGTACTTGGTTTGGTGTGCGATTTGGGGGTATCAATTTGGTCTCCTTAGGGCAGTTTGGCTGCTGTTGAGGGTGGCGATGGAGGTATTGAACATAACAGCATACAGAGGACAACATATAATATTCATTGATTGGTCAAGTGGTCGCATTTCAAGCGTAATTCAAGAACGATAAAAAAACGATGCCTTCTGTGGCAATCGTTAGGCGTATCATAATGTACATATAAAATGTATGGCAAACACATATACACAGACACAGACACACACACACACACACACACATATATATATATATATAATTTTTTAAAGTCGTTACTAAAGCATAATGTGTATTGTTGGACTAGCGACAACTTATTTACTCAATTACTATTTCAAAAAGTTTTTCGACGCATTGATTGTTTTTTGTTTATTTTTGGATGAGTTGTGGATTTCGATAGCTTTAGTCTGGTGGCAGCTAAGAAGAAAACGGTCATTATGGACACTTAAGCAGATTATGCTTAAAAGATTGAATACAACATTTTTTCAGAGCTGGCATCCTCGTCAAAGTGTCAGATACTCTGAGCTGAGCGCTAACAGAGTCTGCGTTAAACTGACGAAGCGCAGCCCTACAAAAATTAACGAATTTAACATTACAGTGCAGATTTGTCAATGACCTTTCGCCTGCAATTCTAAGTAGACATAATACAAGCTCAACCATTATGTTCCTTAATACCTACTCCATCAGGATACCGAACACAATAGAGTGCGACAAGTGTAATAATCGCCTTTTCGGAAACTTTAGGAAAGCTGGGGAGCCTTTCAAGATATTATGTATAGACGATTACACTGCGCCAAAACATATGCACCGACACAGATAAATGTAATATAGATATATATATATATAGATATAGATATAGATGTAGATATAGATATAGATATATATATAGATATAGATATAGATATAGATATAGATATAGATATAGATATAGATATAGATATAGATATAGATATAGATATAGATATAGATATAGATATAGATATAGATATAGATATAGATATAGATATAGATATAGATATAGATATAGATATAGATATAGATATAGATATAGATATAGATATAGATATAGATATAGATATAGATATAGATATAGATATAGATATAGATATAGATATAGATATAGATATAGATATAGATATAGATATAGATATAGATATAGATATAGATATAGATATAGATATAGATATAGATATAGATATAGATATAGATATAGATATAGATATAGATATAGATATAGATATAGATATAGATATAGATATAGATATAGATATAGATATAGATATAGATATAGATATAGATATAGATATAGATATAGATATAGATATAGATATAGATATAGATATAGATATAGATATAGATATAGATATAGATATAGATATAGATATAGATATAGATATAGATATAGATATAGATATAGATATAGATATAGATATAGATATAGATATAGATATAGATATAGATATAGATATAGATATAGATATAGATATAGATATAGATATAGATATAGATATAGATATAGATATAGATATAGATATAGATATAGATATAGATATAGATATAGATATAGATATAGATATAGATATAGATATAGATATAGATATGTGATGTAGATATAGATATACATATGTATATAAAAGAAATAAAAAAAAACACTGTACTGGCGTACATAAATTTTCGAGCATTAAAGGGCAACCCATTCAATGTTGCGGCAAGTGCAATGTAAAAATGAACAAACATAAATAGGCATAAATAATGGATGAATCTCTCGACTTGTGTATGTCGGATGACCCCAGCAGATGGTATAGATGGCCTGGGCAATATAGGCGCACGATGTCCTCCGACCGTGCTGCAGTCGCCCTTTTGTATGCGCCCTTTTGACCAAACAAGTGCGCTATCAACAAAGAGACAAAGCACAGCAAGAACAACAATAATGACAACAAAGACTGGCCACAAACACAAAAGCTTCCTTTGAACTGCGAAAAGTACCATACCGTTAAAAACCGCCCAGTTCTTGGATATGCCCATGATTCGATATGTTTTCTTATACATACATATGTATATTCATATACATATATGCAAAAGACGTAGGAAAGAACTAACTATTTCATAAACAAATACATCAAATATGCGACTAAAGATTATTTGTACACGGTCTAGAAGCGTTTAAGCTATAGTAGTAAATGAGTTCAAATTGGTATGTCCTTTAAATTCAAAACTAAATTGTTACCGGTCACAGCCCTAGTAGCTCTAGTAGTCAGAGCTCTCGTAGTAGTCAATTTCTATTCGAACTTATCATGTTTCATGACCATTATGCAATTTGTGATCTCTTAATTTCTTTGTATATAACATTTGAGAGGTCGGAAAGTGAGACATTTAATTTTGAATCTTTGATAGAAGATATAAGATACAAGGATAGAAATTTTAAAGTTATTGATGACTTAGACTCACTTGCTATATTGCTGCCTATTTGCCCAATTACCTTTAAACACAAAGAAACTACACGTAAAATTGGTTTCATACGTAGTCTATCAGAGCTATAAGAGATTGAGTTTTACATTCAGCATTCGTGCTCTTTTTTTTATTTTTTTGAGGTCGTGGAGTTGCCCTTTGAGTTGGTAATTTGCAAAGTGGTAATCGGCATTCTCTCAAATAAGTAGACCCCATTAGATTCATTCCACCGCCGATGGTCCTTCGGCTAACCAAATTCATTTTTAATGCCAGCACGTGCGCAAAGACATGAAGGCCACTGCCGAGGGCTCGTAAACAATGCCAAATAGTCGATGGGAAACGGGAAATGGTCGTGGGTCCAGGTCCAGAGCTCCTGAAAAGGTGGTTGGGCAATTTCAATTGAAAATTCATTATTGCGCCCAGGCATTTGTATGTGTTTCTCTTTTTTACTTTCTTTATGTGTTTTGTGTTCCTCATGTCGTTGTTTGTTTACGGTGCTTAAAAAGGAAGAATAATATTTATTTTATTTACCTTAAGCCCCCGTCATACACCCACACACAAATCGTTTGTATTTGCACAAATACTTATATTTCTAATACAGAGCTATGAATATATGTTATGGGCTTTTGTTCATACTTGGTGGGAATATTTGAGTAAAGGCAACGAATGATCTGAAGTAAGAAGTAGGTAACCAACCTTCTTTTTCAAATTCGCTGGGCTATGAAAAGTCGCTCCCCAAGTTTTGAAGTGTGTTGATGGGTTTTTACGAGTAACGCGGACAAATTGAACACACTTTTTCGACGTTAAATGATAAATGGTCCAAGAAATAGAAAGTAATGAAAATCGTCTGAAATGGATGCAAGAAGGCGTTTGTCAGGTTTTGGTTTTATTTGCGTCATTAAGGGTACTAATGTGTACTGGTTTCTAATTTTGTTTTAAGTCCACTTCCGATTCCGAATATTGGTCATAGTTGATCAACTTATTCCTTATTATACTCATTCACGAAGTGAATACCAGATATACCAGAAGTCATGTTAGTTGAAGAGCTAGAAAGCTGACATTTGGTATGTAGATGCGCGTTGACCACCCAAGTCCAAAAAGCTATGGTGGATATATCTCCGCCCATTGGGGGCGTGGCAAATCGGATAAAACTGTATCTCCTAGAGATTTAAGGCTAGAGCTTTGAAATTTTGCAAATAAGCTAATGTTATGATTCTATAAAGACTGATGCAAAATTTATATATCTAAGCCCACTAGGGGCGTGGCAAATCGGACCTGAAGATATAGTGATTTTCCCGATTTTGCTATATTTTAGGCACTATTGATGCTATTTGGTATATATACGCGGGTTGACCACCCAAGTCCAACGAGCTATGGTGCAAATATATCTCCACCCAAAGGGGGCGTGGCAAACCGCAAAAGTTTTTATCTCCTAAAGTATAAAAGCTAGAATCTTCAAATTTAGATAGTTGTGTTACTGGTAACCTTCTCTATCGATTCCCCAAAAATAATTTTTACGCCTCTTTGGGGGCGTGGCATATCGAAAAGTAAACTGTAATTTTCACATTTTTGGAGCGTAAGCATCCAAACTTTAGAGTTAGACTACCGTTAGCTCGTTCTACGATCTGGCCAAAAATGAGATGTCTACGCCCACTAGGGGCGTGGCAAATCAAGAAAAACTGCATTTTCTGCAGTACTAGAGCTAAACTTAGCTACTAAATTGCTGATGGGATGTGAATGAGTATCCCGCAGTCGGTAACGCCCGACTGCAACGTTCTTACTTGTTACTTTTGGCCTTGTCACAAAAATATGTTTATATTTCATAGAAAATTAAGTTTTTTTTTAACGAGAGCTTAACCCTTCGCCTCCAATTCCAAATCTAAATACAAATCCGACGTTTTTTTTTATTATTTATTAATAAATAATTTATTTTGTATATATTATTGCCTTTCGCAATGCATAACACTTGACAACTATTATATTTATTATACGATTTTAACATTTGTGTGTATATGGGTTGAGCCCAGAAAACATCCAAAACCGCCAAAAAAAAAAAAAAAAAAGCCCATTAAAGTCAACTTGCGGAAGCTATTTGCAGGAGTCATGTCAATATTTGAATTGATGACTACGTATGTATATATGGTGTGCGGCGTCTATGTTTGTGGGTGTGTGTTGATGTCGCGTCTATTCATACGAGCTACGGAAGTCATCATTATAAATAAAATGTACAGTTCAAAGCAAATCGCAAAAACAATCATTTGTTGTCTTTGTCGCTTCCCCAACCGAAGGTCTGTTTCCTCTTTCGGTCCCTGGCTGTGAGTTGGAGGCTGACTGTTTTTCTGAATTCGAGATGGGGACTGCACTCGCTGCTGTATTTTGTGTTTTGCTCTATCCGCCCATTCGTGGTCTTAGTTTCATCATTGCTTAAGATAAACTCTTTTATGGAAGATACATATATATTCGGTATATACCGCTGCTCTATTTGCATGTGTATTTCCAGTTTTGATATTTAATTTATCGAATTAGTCTATGATATAGACATGGTGTAACGGTAGTTCACCCGACTATGCGTCATTAGATCCATCTGCCTGTAAACAGAGTTCTTATCTCATTTCGGAATATTGTTTTTTTGAAGGCGCTGATTTCACACTCCCACGTGAAACAAATAAACACTATAAATAGATAAATCAATAATCATTTTTTGCATAGCGGAACAAGTGATACACGTTGTAGCTCTATAAAATGCTCACAGCTAAATAAGCTACACCAACATCTATCTATCGCGCCTTCAAATAAATAATATAGTCCATCTTGTTATTAATTTGTCATCTTATTCAAAACAAAAATGTAAGATGCAGAGAAGGGGACTGCATGACTAGAGTTAAAGTCACCCATAAAGCATCAACACCACTCCAAAATAACAGATTTGCTGCATGTGCATCCACGTCCAAAGACTACTCCAAATGCAATATCAAGATCTGAGTGGGAAAGCGACAGAGAGAGAGAGAGAGAGCAGCGGGAGACAGATAAACGGAAGTTGATGCCGAAAGATTTCGCTAAATATAAATATGCTCTGTATAATATGTATTCTCCGGAAAGCACACAGAAATTTATTTTTGTTTTCGGTTTTTTTTTTTTTTTGTACCTATTATAAAGTGAGGAAGGCTTTAGTTCGGAGTATCATGCTAGTAAGATACTGTGAACTTAATCCGATATTCATTTAAATACTAATGAATGAAATTTTTAGTTGACATGCATAATATAAAAAATATCGAAATTCTGACATATGTATAAATTGACATTCTGTAAAGAAGCTCTAACCGAGCCCAGGTTCCACTATTTATAAATATGGACCAGAAATCCGCTGTATATCGACTTGTTCATGTAGATCAAAAAGTGGCTTTGAGGTCGGTAAGCTCTAAAGATGTAGTATACCTATTTTTATAGTTGCTTTTCCATAAGGTATTTAATCGGATAAACTAAAAACAAGTAAGAACGTTGCAGTCGGGCGTTACCGACTGCGGAATACTCATTCACATCCCATCAGCACTTTAGTAGCAAAGTTTAGTTATAATACTGTAGAAAATGCGGTTTTTCTCGAGCTAACGGTAACCTAACTGCAAAGATTGGATGCTTACGCTCCAAACATGTGAAAATTATAGGGTATTTTTTGATATGCCACGCCCTTAAACAGGCTTAACAATTATTTTTGGGACATAGATAGAGGAGGCTAACAGTAACTCAAATTTGAAGCTTCTAGCTCTTATACTTTAGGAGATATAAGCTTTAGCGGTTTGCCACGCCCCCTTTGGGCGGATATATATCCACCAACCCGTGTAAATATACCAAATTTCAGATCTCTAGCATCAATAATGCGTAAAATATAGAAAAATTTGAAAAACTACTATATCTTCAGGTCCGATTTACCACGTCCCTAGTGAGCGTAAATATATAATTTTTTCATCAGTCTTTATAGAATTATAACATTAGCTTACGTACAAAATTTCAACGCTCTAGCTTTAGAACTCTAGCAGATAAAGTTTTATCCGATTTGCCACGCCCCCAATGGACGAATGGGAAAAATTTTAGCACTTTATAAATGGGAGATATACACGAGTATGTTTTCCAAATTTCAGCCTCTAGCTTCAAAAGCGCCGCAAAAATTGCGTGCATACGGACAGACGGACAGACGGACGGACAAGACGGACATTGCGCAAAACCAATATACTAATTCATTTTTCTGAATGAGTATAATAATTCACTTTCGTGAATGAGTATACAAAATAGTGATTTTTTGAACTAACTCGATCTGTGTGTGCTATACATATACAATAAAAATAAAAAAACAAGTAAGAAAGCTCTAGTCGAGACTGCTCGACTACGAAATCCCCTGAACCCGTCTTTTTGCTTACAAAAGAAACACACACACACATACATAGGCACATATAGGCACGCACGCATGGGCTGCAGTGTGGGCTTCTCATTGAAACTTAACTATTTAATAACTTTTTTTGTGGACGTACGTTCTTCATGAAACTTTTAGATTGTAATTATATCATTACTATGCGTGTATGTGCCGAAGCTCAAGTCTCTAGTATTTGAAATACGCATTTTACAAAGGTGAGGGTGAGGGGGTGGATATAGGGGTGGGGGGTGAATTATAACAAAAACCGAAATTCTAGAAAGTATATATGAGTCTACGTTTAAAATTTGGGGACTCTAGCTCAAAAGATGTAGGAGATATAATTTAATAATTGACATTCGATAAGGTTTTTCATCGATAAAAAAATAATCGGACAAGTTATCGAAATTATGTGATAAACTCGATATGCGCGTGCTATATACGGACATTTTAAAAAAAGTTGAAGTCTCTAGCTATTGTATCTTCGGAAATCGACGCGTTCAAACATACGGACAGACGGACGGACGGACGGACGGACGGACGGACGGACGGACAGACAGACGGACAGGGCTAAATCAACTTATCTCGTCGCCCTGATCAAGAATATATATACTTTGTGGGGTCTGCCACGCCTCCTTCTGCCTGTTACATACATTTTAACAAAACCATTATACCCTGATTTCCCATTGAAAATGGGTTCAGGGTATAAAAAAAAATCCCTTATTCTTATAGCTCCTGAGATTGACGTGTTCAAACTTACCAAGGGAATGTATAGGTTCTGCTACAACTCTTAGCTTTTAAAAATCCATTATTACCTGATTTCCCATTTTTAATGTTTTCAATGTTTTTAATTTTATCTACAGAATGTCGGGAAAACGCAAATCGCCACCGAATAAATTTGATGGCGATTCAATAGGTTCAGAAGATTTTGAAGGATCTGCAACCGAAACTGGAACACACCTTAATTTCAAATCAAATTTAAATGAAATCGCACTCTCTGCTGCTAAAATGCAACAACAATTTGCCAACAATAATAATAACTATCACGACAATGAGGTATCCGGCTGTAATATTTTTAAGAACAGCGACGGCGAAGGCGAAGACGAAGGTGAAATCAAATGCGAGGACGAGCAGGTCGAAGCTACAGGCAAGGGGCAGGAATTTATGGAACTTGAGATGGGTCAAGTGTCGGCTAGTGATGGGGAGAACGCTTGGTTGGATATTGACGCACGGAGTATTATTACAGGAACTAGTTCCAGTGAATCAGAAGTCGATAATGCCAGCCATGTAAGTGCCTCAGAAATGGTAATAGTGCTAGCTACTACATTTAATTAAAATTATTTTTTGGCGGATCCGCCACAAAAGTGGCGAAAAACTTTGTACTCGGCTATCCATTAGCCGTCGGAAGGCATCAGGGATATTCTCCACGGTAACATACTCTTCTGACATCGTCAACGAGTGTACGAAATTAAACAAAACTAAATAAATAAATATCGAATTTTCTACGCATTATTGCTAATCTATTTCGGCAACTGAAATCAGCAAATACCTTCCTTTCATAATTATAATTATAATAATGTCGTTATTTATATTCATTTTTGTTGCAGTCAGCTCATCAAATTGTAACGTCAAAAACACGCAATAAAGTAACGTCAAAGTCGCGACTACTAAATGGTATTTCGAAGATGAAGCCAGCAACTGAGATTGCTAATGCCAGCGATATTCTGGCCTTACATGATCCGAAGTCTCTCAGCACAAATACCTTTTACCCAACGAATGAGACAGCTGAGCCAAACGATGTCAATGTCGAGAACGCGAGTGCCATTATATTCAGGAGTCAGTATAGTAACCTGATAAAAGAAGAACTTTTTGAGAAACCGGACATGGATACAAAAGATCAAATAATGCATATAGATCAGGATATTATTGGTGCAGGACAACAACGAAATTTTCATAATATACCATTTGTTCGAAATCTAGTTTCAACTTCTAAAAATATGGATGAAAAACAATATATACCGAATCGAACGGAACTGTCATCGCTAAGTGACCTCACTGATCCTCTAGGACTGGATGTCTTTGCCAAGCAAAGCCTATCAGACGACAAGTCTTCGTTGCTCAAACCCCTTAGGTGAGTTTTCAAGTCTACATATTTCTAATCATCTAGTCGCCAAGATTATGATACTTAAATGTCAAGCTGTCGAAGAGACAGGTTTACAGTGCTTGGCATATTCACAGGTGACGTATCATATGTACATATATTCAGATCCTGAATTTAATAACGAGTAAGAACGTTGCAGTCGGGCGTTACCGACTGCGGAATACTCATTCACATCCATACATATCAAATTTCAGCTTTCTAGCTCTTCAACTAATATGATTTCTGGTATATCGGAAAATGCATTTTCCGATTTGCCACGCCCCTAGTGGGCGGATCGGGAAAATTTTAACACTTTATAAATGGGAGCTATATACGAGTACGTGTTCCAAATTTCAAGTCTCTAGCTTCCATGGCTCCGAAAAAAGTTGCGTTCATACGGACAGACGGACAGACGGACGGACGGACGGACAAGACGGACATTGCACAAAACCAATATACTAATTCACTTTCGTGAATGAGTATAACAATTCACTTTCGTGAATGAGTATAACAATTCACTTTCGTGAATGAGTATAATAACTACCCCCGTTATTTTGTTATCGATTAAAAACTTTATCGAAAATCAGTAATAAAACTATATATCATAAATTATAAGAGCAGCGGATTCTTTTTAATGTGTGCATACGTATGCCTGTGTGTGTGCGTATGCCTGTGTGTGTGCGTGTGAATGAATTGTTTCTTGTGAAAGCAAAAAAGATGCGAAGAATTTTCGAAATGTCAGCTCCAAGGGATCAGGGGATGTGCTCTTTACTCTCGTACACAAAAAAAAAAAAAAAAAAAAAAAAAAACAAAAAAAAATAGTATTTAGACTCCACTTTAATTATAAAATGTATTTATATATTATGCCATACTTAGGGATATGAACTGTAAAATGTATTATTCCGCACATGCCAAATAAAAGCTCAATCATAATTGAGGTATTAGATTGCGTATCTCTGCCGGCGGCATGTAAATATTTAGATAATTATAATACAAACTTATTGAACATAGTTGCTGATAGGTAGCCTAAAATGAGTTCGTGTCCTAATTTGGGTGTCCATTTTGAAACGGAGCGGGGCCAATCAAATTAGATTTGTGCTTGTGGTCGTAATTTGCCACCCTCTCTAACTATATATTCGCAATTTCCGCTTGCTGCATTCAATTATTTAGGAATAGTCTACCAGCAAGCCAATAAGGCACAGTGGGACTAAAGATTAATTTAGACAGTTTATCGATTAGCTTAACGAAGCTAATAAATTTTTAATAATATGATATTTAATATTGTTAGTTTTAAATTTGTGGATTAACGAAAAAAATAATTTTTCTTTTTTACTTAATTCAAAAGCTATGTATTTTTTTTTATTACATACACATATTATCATGTTCATTAAATGCATAAATTTAAAGATTTGATATTTATCAGACCAAATAAAATGTAAAATGTATTGATAACATAAAGTACCTATTTCAGTTTTATTGAATTCTTCAATAAAATAAAAAAATAATATTTCAATAATATACAATGTATTTTTTCATACGTAACTGTATTAATTATTATTAGACACATTATAGTTTATAAAAATCAGGAAAGTCTCTAGGTCTAATAGAGTCGAGTCTCGATAATTCGTAATGGCAAGGGAACCGAATTTTTTACGAATTATGAAGGTTTTCGATTTAGCGGGGTACGAATTATCGAGACTCGACTGTAGTATTCAAATTATGTTAAAAAACGAAATCAATTTATCGATTATTCTCGACAAAAAATCGGATGAGCTATCGAAAAAATATGATAAACTCGTACTGAGTATTGTCTCTAGCTCTAATATCTTCTGAGATATAGGAATTCATACGGACGGACGGACGGGCCGGCAGACAGGCTACGTCTAATCAACTCGTCACCCTGATCAAGAATATATATACTCTATGGGGAATACGATGTAAAAACCATTGTCCTTGATTTCTCATTTTCAAGGTATACAAAAATATTTTTGCGTTATTTTATAAAAGTCTCGAACCAATGTAGATTGGCTTAACCAACTGCTCCTTTGCCACCAAATTATTTGGTAGTTTTATAGATGTGCATATTTAATAGATTTAACTTCGATAGCTCTCTAATAGGAAATTAAATGTAATTACAGATTACTTAAACACAGAAGCTTTGATAGTATCCCTTAAAACCAATATAAATTAGTATCTTGTGTTGAATATATGTATATATATATTTTTTTTTCTGTTTCTGTAAGTGTATTTAAAATCTGTCCATTTGAACAATGATTAAATTTAATGACATTAAAAAAGTCAATCAAATGTAATAACCGCTGGAAGGTGGGGTCTGTAATCGTCATCTGCTGAAACCGATGAGATAAAATAGTTGGGATCAGGCCTGAAGGGCAAATTTAGAGGGTGCAGTCTCTTTAGCATGCAAGGACAGTTTTCGTTTGTTAAGTTAGTCGCCAGTCGGTTGTGGTGTCTCCTGTTTCTGTCGAGGTGACGGGCTTCGAAATTCAGACCCTCCTTTTGGACTGAAGTGGTTTTTAGGACCTATGAAGCACAGAGTTCCGGACATAGAATGGGGCATCCACCAATCTACGTAGCAACTTGTTTTTCAGAATTTCTACGTTGTAGTGACACGCTGTGCCCAAGAGTTGGATACCGTATGTCCATAGGACAGACTTGTAGAGAAGTATCTTGTTCGATGTGCTGAGCTGCGATTTGTGACCGATGAGCCATTGCATCTTCCTCGTTTAGGTTTAGTTGCATCTTCAAGTCATGTCAACAATTCACAATTAAGTTCCCAAACTACAGCCCAAGCGCAGTTGGCAGAGCACATACTTGCGTATGTGTGCATCTGTTGTTTGTAGAACGATTAAATATTAGCTCTTTGCTGACTCTAGCAGGTCTCATAGTTGAGCACTCTAACTTGCAGATCTTGGGTTATCAATGAGAGTATTCATCCAAAATTGAGACCTCTAATCTTTCAACAAATATGATTTCTGAAATGCTGGAACAAAGTATAGAAATAAAGATACATACATATAATAGTGGAAGAACTTTACACTAAATATATGTTAAATGCATGTGAAAAGCTTTGAAAGTATTCCTATATGTAAACAAATAATTTGAATTGAATATAATTATACTGACTGTCTTTATTTCAGAGAAATTGCCACATTGACTGCAAGAGAGCCATCACAGCGAACATATGAAACAGATCGAACTGTTTCTGAAATGATTCGGCATTTACAGCTCATTCGAAGTAGACTGATCAGCCAGGTAAGAGAAAAATTAATAATAACTTTTTTTTTTTTTTTTTTTAATTTTTATTGAGGAAGCGCCAGATCATCTTTTTGTCCTATTATCTCCCTTGAAGCAAGTTTTACATCACAGCTTTACATTAAACATATATTATTAAGTAATTTATCTACTAGTGCCGATAAGGTTTTGGAAATGACGTCTTTTTAATCGGTAAATGGACCTCGAGTTTGGCAGCTTTCTTGCCAGCCGGTTGGTGTGGGCCTTAAGGCGGTCATTGTACCGACTCGAGTAGAAAGAGATCTGCTCTTCCACTGAATCAATGTTGAGATCCTTATGCAAGCAAGAGTTTCGTACGAACCAGGGGCATCCAGTGATTCAGCGCAAGCTGGTTCTGTACGATCTGGATCTTTTGCCGGTTGTTCTTGGCGGCGACTCCCCAAACTTGCACACCGCACCTCCAGATTGGCGTGACTATGTACGTTATTATCTTGCGCTTATTTGCTAACGACAGCTTGCTTTTGCTGTGTAGCAGCCAAGACATTTGCTTGAGGCGGGCGCGACAGGTGCCAGCAATCGCCAGAATGTGGGGCTTGAATGTAAGCCAACTGTCCAAGTTGATCCCCAGATACTTCACCGTTCGGGCTTTTTCCAGGGCGGTACCGTTAATGAACACGGTGGCGGGTGCCTCCATTCTTTGAGAAAAGCATAAGCTCATGCTTTTGATGGCGCTGATCATACTCATTCACGAAGTGAATTATTATACTCATTCACGAAGTGAATTATTATACTCATTCACGAAGTGAATTAGTATATTGGTTTTGTGCAATGTCCGTCTTGCTGTCCGTCCGTCTGTCCGTCTGTCCGTATGAACGCAGTTCGGCGCTATTGAAGCTAGAGACTTGAAATTTGGAACACATACTCGTGTATAATTCCGTGGCAAATCGGAAAATGCATTTTCCGATATACCAGAAGTTATGTTAGTTGAAGAGCTAGAAAGCTGAAATTTGGTATGTAGATGCGCGTTGACCACCCAAGTCCAAAAAGCTATGGTGGATATACCTACGCCCATTGGGGGCGTAGCAAATCGGATAAAGCTGTATCTCCTAAAGTTCTAAAGCTAGAACGTTGAAATTTTGCACGTGAGCTAATGCTATGATTCTATAATGACTGCTGAAAAATTGATATGTCTACGCCCACTAGGGGCGTGGCAAATCGGACCTGAAGATATAGTGATTTTCCCGATTTTGCTATATTTTAGGTACTATTGATGCTAGAGACCTGAAATTCGGTACATATACGCGGGTTGACCACCCAAGTCCAACGAGCTATGGTGGATATATCTCCGCCCAAAGGGGGCGTGGCAAACCGCAAAAGTTTATATATCCTAAAGTAAAGGAGCTAGAAGCTTCAAATTTAGATAGTTGTGTTACTGGTAACCTCCTCGATTCCCTTAAAATAATTTTTACACCTCTTTGGGGGCGTGGCATATCGAAAAATACCCTGTAATTTTCACATTTTTGGAGCGTAAGCATCCAAACTTTAGAGTTAGACTACCATTAGCTCGTTCTACGATCTGGCCAAAAATGAGATGTCTACGCCCACTAGGGGCGTGGCAAATCGAGAAAAACTGCATTTTCTGCAGTACTAGAGCTAAACTTAGATACTGAATTGCTGATGGGATGTGAATGAGTATCCCGCAGTCGGTAACGCCCGACTGCAACGTTCTTACTTGTTTTTATATTCCACCTGTTCGCCCATTGTACGAAAGCGTGCTGGAGCTGGATTTTATTGACACCAATACGCAGATATCGTCCGCGTAGGTTGCCACCAGGGTTGAATTTAAAGAGACTCCAAAGGCTGAGCCATCTGGTAGAGGAGCATCACCTATGAAAATGCAGAAAAGAAGTGGAGCGAGGATGCTGCCCTGTGGTACGCCAGCGGTAGTCGAGTATGTGAAGGACTGACTCGATTTAACTTTCACTCTGAAAGAACGACCCTCCAAGTAGGATCGGATCAGAGCGAAGTAGTGCGAGGGCAGCTGTTCCTTAATCTTCTGCATCAGTCCTGGGTAATAATAACTTACAAGTGAAATAAGATCAATGACATTGCCGCTGAAATCCTTATTTCATATACATACACATATACATATACATATACATATACATATACATATACATATACATATACATATACATATACATATACATATACATATACATATACATATACATATACATATACATATACATATACATATACATATACATATACATATACATATACATATACATATACATATACATATACATATACATATACATATACATATACATATACATATACATATACATATACATATACATATACATATACATATACATATACATATACATATACATATACATATACATATACATATACATATACATATACATATACATATACATATACATATACATATACATATACATATACATATACATATACATATACATATACATATACATATACATATACATATACATATACATATACATATACATATACATATACATATACATATACATATACATATACATATACATATACATATATGTACATATACATATACATATACATATACATATACATATACATATACATATACATATACATATACATATACATATACATATACATATACATATACATATACATATACATATACATATACATATACATATACATATACATATACATATACATATACATATACATATACATATACATATACATATACATATACATATACATATACATATACATATACATATACATATACATATACATATACATATACATATACATATACATATACATATACATATACATATACATATACATATACATATACATATACATATACATATACATATACATATACATATACATATACATATACATATACATATACATATACATATACATATACATATACATATACATATACATATACATATACATATACATATACATATACATATACATATACATATACATATACATATACATATACATATACATATACATATACATATACATATACATATACATATACATATACATATACATATACATATACATATACATATACATATACATATACATATACATATACATATACATATACATATATATATACATATACATATACATATACATATACATATACATATACATATACATATACATATACATATACATATACATATACATATACATATATATATACGAGTACATATACATATACATATACATATACATATACATATACATATACATATACATATACATATACATATACATATACATATGCATATACATATACATATTTATTTATTTATTTATTTATTTATTTATATACATATACATATACACAGATAGACCCATTATGAAAAATAATAAACAAATTAAGTTCGAAAGTTGAAACTGTAGTACTTAGAATCATATACTACTGCAGAACTATTCAAATGAGAATATTTGACAGTTGGGGGATACAGCTCAAAGTCTTTTTGCTTCGTTCCACGTCTGTACACCTGCTGCGGGGGAATATATGTAATGTACGTCTACGTGTATGTGCAACTACATACGTGTGCATATTATGTATGTAGCAAATTATTGTGTGTTTTATGAATGCCTTTTCTTCTCTGCTTTTATTACATATTTCATTTCGGTGTTTTCTATTCATTACATTCATTTTGCATTCGCTTGGCTTTGTGCCAACACAAAAAGTTGTATTATTCTGTTTTCCTTTCTTTTCCGCTTTCATCCATTGTGTATGCGCTCTGTGTATTGGTAATTGTGTGTATGTGTATGTGTGTGCCTATGTAGTCTCTGTGAGTATTCTATTCTATTCTGCTGCTCGGAATCCTCTTTCAGTTTTTTTCCTGTGCTTAAATTTTCTTTGAATCGCTTTCATGCCACGTTTTGGCATTCAAGCTTTGAACAATAAGCTTTTCTTTTTGCACTCACGGTTTTCTCTTTCTTTTTCAACTGAGGTGGCCTTCCTCCTCATCCTACCCGATTCTTCCTCTTTCTTCATTTGCAATGGGTTCTTCACATGTATATCTGCTCAACGATTTATTTATACTAGTTACAACGGGGATAATTATTTTTTTAACATTTTTTTTTCGGGCCCCCAAAAAATTTTAGTTTTCAGATCTGATTTCAAATTTAGTTATTGACTCCTTACTATAAAGTTAGAAGAGACTGCTCAGCTACAAGCTTCCCTGAACCCCTCGAGGAAATAATTCTTCGCCTCTTTTGTGCCTAAACAAGGAATACATACAGACATAAGGAACATATACAGACATAGAGACACACTATATTGACTCAGCCCTGGTCAAAAATGTATCTTATACTATGGGGTCTCGTTCGATCATTATACCCTAATTTCCCATTTTCAATGGTTTCAAGCTACAAAAATATATTAAATTTCGATTATTCTCGAAAGGGGGGTGAATTATCAAAAAAAAAAAAAAAATATATATATATATATATATACATATGTATATATATATGTATATACATATATTCAGGCATAGACATGGCTAGAGCGCTAGTAGACTATCCTAACTAAAAACTATAAAAAACTATTTTTTGTGTATTCATCATCACCTATAGCTCGTAATTTAATCTTTCGCATCGTTGCGTCGTTGAGGTTTTCAGCCCACTTTTCCTCAGAGATCAGCTATCATACCGGAGAATGAGGTAGCAGTTCCACGGATGATGAGTGTGCAACTTCTGGGCGTTGGTTAGCTAATCGGCTTCAAAATCACGTTAATGTGATGTTTATCGCCCTAGCATGGCCCTAGCATGATGGGTCAAAGATTATTTAATGTAAGTGTAATAAAATCTGCATTTCCGAGGGGTTGTTTTATTCACTCACCACAAAAAAAAAAAAAAAAGACAACTGGGGCGACAATTGATAGCATCCATAATAAGTTACGGTTGGGTCGAAGTTCTGCAGAAGTCCTTTTAAAAACACATTTGTTTCTGCTTTTAGGCTTTATATGAGGTTTCGAACCCATAATCTTCGAAACCGGTTCATCCATTATATTAATTATTCGTAAAAAATAAACCTATTTAGAAGCATAATTGTCATTGTGATTATTCAGAATGCAATCTACTGTTTGAGATCAAATTTAGTAGTTAATAAAAAGCTGAATCCTCTTTCACTTTGTTAAAAAAAAAACAAGTAAGAACGTTGCACTCGGGCGTTACCGACTGCGGGATACTCATTCACATCCCATCAGCAATTCAGTATCTAAGTTTAGCTCTAGTACTGCAGAAAATGCAGATTTTCTTGATTTGCCACGCCCCTAGTGGGCGTAAACATCTCATTTTTGGCCAGATCGTAGAACGAGCTAACGGTAGTCTAATTGTAAAGTTTGGATGCTTACGCTCCAAAAATGTGAAAATTACAGGGTCTTTTTCGATATGCCACGCCCCCAAAGAGGCGTAAAAATTATTTTTTGGTAATCGATAGAGGAGGTTACCAATAACACAACTATCTAAATTTGAAGCTTCTAGCTCCTTTACTTTAGGAGATATAAACTTTTGCGGTTTGCCACGCCCCTCATTTGTAGCTCGTTGGACTTGGGTGGCCAACCCGCGTATATATACTAAATTTCAGGTCTCTAGCATCAATAATGCCTAAAATATAGCAAAATCGGGAAAATCACTATATCTTCAGGTCCGATTTGCCACGCCCCTAGTGGGCGTAGACATATAAATTTTTCACAAGTCTTTATAAAATGATAACATTGACTCACATGCAAAATTTCAAAGTTCTAGCTTTAAAACTCTAGGAGATACAGTTTTATCCGATTTGCCACGCCCCCAATGGGCGGAGATATATCCGCCATAGCTTGTTGAACTTGGGTGGTCAACGCGGACCTACATACCAAATTTCAGCTTTCTAACTCTTCAACTAACATGATTTCTGGAATATCGGAAAATTCATTTTCCGATTTGCCACGCCCCTAGTGGGCGGATCGGGAAAATTTTAACACTTTATAAATGGGAGCTATACACGAGTATGTGTTCCAAATTTCAAGTCTCTAGCTTCAATAGCGCCGAAAAAAGTTGCGTTCATACGGACAGACGGACGGACAAGACGGACATTGCACAAAACCAATATACTCAATTCACTTTCGTGAATGAGTATAAAAAAAAAAAAAAACAAAACAAAAATCTATTCAAATATATTACGGGAGTATTATATTATTACATAATAATATATCAGAGGGCTATTTATGGGCGACCTTCATAGTAGTGATCTAGCAGTAAAATTTTTCAATATATATTGAGGTACATATTTAAGTGGGCTTCGCCCTATTTCGATTAGGGTGCCAAACCGATAAACCGATTCCCGATTGGCCACGCACAAATGATGTATAGAGCTAATTGACACCATTGTTTTCAGGGCTTTCAAGTATTTACATACATGCGTAGTCACACATAGTGTATAGTTCTGAAAGTGTATGTAAACATAAACATAATGCAAAAGCTAAATTCGAAAGCTAATGCATACACACATACTTACACAGGCGACAGTCTGTCACACATTTGTCTCTCTGCTACAGCACATATGTATGTACATATGTATATACATATCTGCTCTTCAATGTTACTCTTCTGCAGTGGTCTCTCTCTCTCTCTATCTCTCTCGTTCTCTGTCTCTCCCTCTCACTTTCCCTACTCTTCTGCTCAGTCATATTCCACCAACAAACAACAGCTTGTGAACTGTATTGGTGAGGAGGAAGGTCTGAAAGCATTCTCATAGGTCTGCCAATAGAAAACAAATCATTTTCGCTGTCTCGCTCAAATATGTCTTGTTATTTGCTCTCATCTACTTATGTGTGTGTCCGAGTGCGTATGCTTGTGCATACAGTTAATAAAAGCTCTTTCTTCTTGAATGTAGGTAATAGCTCTACTTGCTATCATTTATATATGTATGAATATGTATGTACATACATACATAGGTGTGCATGCTTGTACAAATTTACGTAGAAATTTGCTGTCTCATATCATCCTAACATTTGACAGTTTAAGCTGTATATTATGGATATGTATGTATATACGATACATATGTGTATATGGGATACATAAAAGATGTAATAATTTATATTCAGATTTTCGATAATGTTAGCCACTTTGAACTGCGCACGCCGTTCGGCGGGTAAATGGAGTCAACTCGTTGCCAAGATCAGGGATATATATACTTATTTGAGCTGCCTGATATTATATGGTATTGTCATACATACTTGTAATATTAGTAATAACACATTTACGTTATGTTACGTACATTCTGCTGTTATGCTTTTCTACTTATCAATAATCTCAACAAATGCTGTGTTGCGTCTGAGAACCTCAAAAATGGGGGTGAAACGCACTTCAGCGTCACTCTCGCCACTTAGTTAGAGAGTTGTTATACTTGTCCACGAAACAGAAAGGGTATATGGGTTTTATGCTTTGTTACTCTGACTGCAGGAACGCATAGCATTTCGCCAATATTGAAACAACATACTTCTCATTCGCAATATATACAAATTTTAATTTTATTTTTTAAATCTGTTAGGCACACCTATTAATGTGACCAGCAAAATTTTGAGTATTTTGTGAAATATGCAAAAATTATGTTAAAAATTAATATTTTTTAAAACTTTTTTTTGCTTTTATTATTCTAAGATATGCCCATTTTTGAATATAAAAAGAATTTTGAAGATACATACAAAAATTTAGACGTCATCACCATTTAAAAAAAAAAGTTGTTCACACCTATTAATTTGACCACATGTGTACATACATATGTAAATCTTAGAGTCGAGAACAAATATTACGCAGTCTGTTGCGCCCGACTGCAACAATCCTGGCTGTTTTCTGCTTAGTTTTCAGTTATCTTTTTCCTTTTTTTTATACCCTGAACCCATTGAAAATGGGAAATCAGGGTATAATGGTTTTGTGAAAAGTATGTAACAGGCAGAAGGAGGCGTGGCAGACCCCATAAAGTATATATATTCTTGATCAGGGCGACGAGCTGAGTCGATATAGCCCTGTCCGTCTGTCCGTCCGTCCGTCCGTCCGTCCGTCTGTATGAGTGCGTCGATCTCAGAAGTTATAAGAGCTAGAGAGCTGAAATTTTGTATGTAGACTCGTGTATACCATACGCAGTACGAGTTTATCATATTTTTTCGATAACTCATTCGATATCTTTTGTATCGAGGATAATCGACAAATTTAAATTGTTTTTTCAGCCTAATTTCAACACTTTTGGACATAGAGACTTCAGATTTACTGTGTATGTACATTAGATAGATACACACATTTTGTCATTTATAGATTTTTGATACCACGCCCCCTTCGCCCCAAATTTGTAAAATATGTATTTCAAGTACTAGAAACTTAAGCTTTGGAATGTACATACATTCACATATTGTGATGACGTTGTAAAAGTTTCATTAAGATCGTATTTCTACAAACGAAATTATTCAACAAATAAATTCTCATAATATTGCCCACACTGCAGCGCAGCCCAAGCGCAGTCGCTGCTTACTGCGCAGTTAGCAGAGCACGGGCATATGCATGTGTATGTATGTGTGCATAAAAGAAGACCAGAATGATTAGAATATCACCTTGGAGGGTTCAGGGTATCTCCTAGTCGAGCAGTCTCGACTAGAGTCTTCTTACTTGTTTTTTTTTTCTTTGAGTGCGCTAGTGCTAAGAATAGGTGATGCGCTCTGATCTGACCCGATCTATCGGGGCGAACTGCCACCCTTGGGGCGACGAATGGGTGCATGCGAGTGTGAATTGTGAATGAGGAATTGTACGACTGAGTTGAGAACTACAGCTCTATTAAAAGGCGGCCCTGATTCAAGGCTATATATGTATATTGTAATGGAAAAACATTTCTCACTTCATTAAGTAGAAGCCTTATAAAAATCAAATAGCTGCCGCAACTGTACGCAGTGCATTCTGGAATCATCTTTTTATACTCATTTATTTCTCCCACTTGGATGAAAAGTAGCCTTAGCATGGGCCAGTGCACCAGTGTCAGTGAATAACAAATGTGCAGGGCCGTGTACTGCGACAGGTTAATGAGGTTGATATCTTGACTGCATGGATTCTAAAAGTTATAAAATACCTCGGAATTGAATAGGTTTGCCTTTTATATGCAATACTTGAAAGCCGGAAGGTATTTATTCTTCGATCAACTGCAACATTTATTTTCAGACTTCTATTGTCTGTATTATTGTCCTCTCTTTATTTGAATTTAAAAGCCTTTTGACAGTCTCTAATTTTATAATCAATATATAATATTCCCATATTAAGTACATATTATCTCCACCAACACCCATTCTCCAACCTCAACGCCCTCCGCAATCTACATATTCTTATTTAAGAGAATATGCCCTGGGACGTTCATCAATATTCCCTTACTTTACTTATGGGCTTTTGCTGGGCATCTTCTTCGTTGCACAAATAAATTAAATTCGATCATAATCAAAATCTCCTTCACTTCTTCTGTTATTGCATATGTGTGTTTTATCACACACGGGATATACACCGGAATCTACTCCGACCGGGATTTCCAACAACGAACAACGAATGACTGACCCTCTGTTTCCCGCTGCCTTCCAGATATATAAACAATGAATATTTTATAGAATACAAATTTATGTTTTTTATGACACTTATGGATGTGTTGAACATTTCCCCTGTTGTCGTGCATATAAAATATGCAGCAGTCGGCCAATTTAGATGAGAGATGTTCCGGAGCATAGACTTTCATTCGAGACGAAATCTGCCGTTGCTGCCCACATCCACAGTCCATGAATAGGCGACCCAAGATCCAAATGAACAGATCATAAATTTCCAGCAATATATACACAAACTACTACACATAGAAGACAACAAAATTTTTTTATATTCATGAAGGCTATCATCGGATGAACTGTGTGGTACACAGAATAGATTACATTCAAAATTTGATGGTATTAGCATATATAAACTAACTAACCTGTTGCCTGCTAAGTTTATAGTTTGATCAACTGATCAATAGGTTTTCGTAATACTACTGTCCTCTCAGAGAAGTCTCAGCGTCGCTAATGATGCTAATGATAAGTGCAAGTGATGACCTTTTGGATTAATTCCAAACATCGAAACTTTTCCGGAGTACAAATCACAGAGTCTCAATTACATAATGGGATTTGGACAAAATGTACATGGTTTCTCCCTCTTTGCAGGCTACGTACTCCACGTACAACGCCGACGCCCCATTCGTTTTCATTTCAGTTTATGTTGCTGCTTCTGTTTCTGTTTTCATTCATAAATTTTGCATTCAAAAATAGAATGTTGCAGCCTTCACAGCCTGAGTCTGCAGGTCCCGATCTGTATACGGATCCCGTCTACATCGTTGTCATCTCCCACTTCCTCTCCCCCTCCGCGGCCCCTTTCAAGATGTCTTTCGCAGCACCCCGGTCGGGGCAGGCCAAGGTTAGCGCAATTTGATTAATATTAGAATTTTGCTGGCAAGTATTTTTATGCATTTCCGGTGTGATTTCCAATTGCACATGGACTTCGCATATATATATATATATATATATATATATATATATATATATATATATATATATATATATATATATATATATATATATATATATATATATATATATATATATATATATATATATATATATATAGAGTGCTGATGATGCTGATGGAGGGCGTATGTGCTGGAAAGCGGAACGTCGAAAACTGAACTGAAGCTTTAACTGCTACAATGCGCATTTTTAATATGAAAGCGTGCCAGCTCTCTGATGGATTTGGATGGGATGGGACAGATGGAGTAGCAACACGTTCCCAACCGTGCGTCCGTCCCACCTACAAAATTGCAATTATGAGCGAATGGCTTCTAGAGCCCTGGATAATAACACGATTGCCATACAACATATACATATGTATATAGCAGAATAATAATAGCTTCTCCGAGACAAAGTTTTGATGACTTGGATGTCGCAAGGATTAGGACGAACGTCTGTCGAGGCAAGTGGGCAGTGCTAACGGCAATAGCCGGTTAATTAGCAATCGACGTCACTCCCCAAACCACAGTTCATTCCATTGCAGTCATCCACCAAAGCCACTTCCTGAGTAGTCTGCCCCACAGGCAACGCTTTAATTGCCCTTAATTTTGAGGGGCTGTCAATGGGTGTCGATGCGGTCACAGCGCGTGGCCTTTGGTGGCGATGTTCATTGCGTAGTTAATGACTCCTAAAATGGCAAATAAATCGGTGGCAAATCGCATGTACGTCATCAAGCAAACCACAATCCTGTCGCACCCATATTCACACTCCCCCGGTCAGCACCGAACTAAACCCTAAATTCCTGAGCAACCGCATTCTAGTCGCACTGTACAGATAACAGGCATTAAGCTCTTCTAATGATGTGGATATTTCTCATTCGATTATTCCACTTACTAACAAGAATATGCGGATATGTTCCACTGACTCTTACCTAGCAGTCAAGCAATGTAGTTTTGTCGACAGTTCTAGTTGCTGTTCAATATTGGCGCAGTCTGCAGATATACATATATGCTTCACTGGTGGGCTTTTCAATTACAGCTGGCTTGCTGCCTATAGGCGCTTCTTATACCCTGAACCCATTGAAAATGGGAAATCAGTGTATAATGGTTTTGTTGAAATGTATGTAACAGGCAGAAGGAGGCGTGGCAGACCCCACAAAGTATATACATATATTTTTGATCAGGGCGACGAGCTGAGTCGATTTAGCTCTGTCCGTCTGTCTGTCTGTCCGCCTGTCTGTTTGTATGTTTGAACGCGTCGATTTCAGAAGATATAAGAGTTAGAGTGTTAATGCGTGAGTGCCTATGTATGGCTATGTATGTGTGTTTGCATGTGTGTGTGTGTTTGTATAAGCAGAAAGACACTAAAAATGATTGAAATGGCTGTTGTTGCCTAAATCTGGATGCTTACGCTCCAAAAATGTGAAAATTACAGAGTATTTTTTTATATGTCACGCCCCTAATCTATACTATATCTTCAGGTCCGATTTGCCACGCCCCTAGTGGGCGTAGACATATAAATTTTAAATTTTCATCAGCCTTTATAGAATCATAACATTAGCTCACGTGCAAAATTTCAACGTTCTAGCTTTAAAACTCTAGGAGATACATTGTATCGTATAAATATACAATAATATAAAAGACTAACTTGCCATTGACTTTATATAATATAAGTTTTAGTTTCAATCTTACAGTCAACACAAGTTACATCAATGCAAGATCCAAGAAATAAATGGTAAATAAAGAAAACGAATGAAGAGAGAGAGGGAGAGAGTGGAAAGAAAGTGTATTTGTCTGTTTTGGAGGGGATAGGGCTGAGTTATTTCTAGAACTTTTGGGTATACTGTCAAAAATCTGTGATTTCTTATAAATTATTTATTTTGGGGCAAATCATAAATGTTATATTTAGACATGAGCATTATTTATAGTGACATTATTCTGACAGACTTACGCGCATGGAAATCAAAAATTCGGAATCGACACAGAAAATAATAAAAAAGAATAATAGAAATAGAAAATACAGAAATGTGGCTGTCACACTTTTCCTCCTTAATTTTCTTTTCTTTCTTTTTTTTTTAAATTCTTAGATTATATTGGGGTATTGGGACTTAGTTAAGCGAAAGCAGAAACAATCCCAGGCAATTAATTTTGACAACAAGTTCATCGTCGACGCTGGGAAATTTTTCGTTTTAGCACCTGTTTGGAAATCAGCTTGTTTCTAGTCTGTTTTCCCTTCAAGGGCTCTTGAATTGAGCTGGGGCAGAACAAACTTTTCGATTTGCTTGCATATGCTACTGGGAATGATTCGTCCCTTGCGCCGTCCGATACACAAAAAAATATTGGGCATTTATTGTTCATCGTAATGGATGAAGATTGATGATGATTTCTATTGATGATCGTTATTATCCGTATCATTGTTCAGAAAGCTACGCACTTGGGCACATGGGTTAAGAGTAACATTTCCGTGGGTAGTTCAAAACACCAATAAAGAGAAGTTGCCTGTGTGCACTTGCCGATCCATGTGCCAGCTGGACAAGGACTACAAAAACAAAAATATATGTATTGAAGAAGCTGTTGCTGTCATCATTTGGGTCCCCATTGTTTGATGGAACAAAGCTGCCGCTGCTTGGCATGGCACGCTACTTTGGCAACAAAAACGCACGACAATGAGCTTCTAATTTGAATGCTATTTTATCCTTTGTTATCGTAGATTTAATCATCTCCTCTTGCACACTGAACTTTTACTGGAGCACTGGGCTACGCTCGTTTCCCATCATTAGAGTCACCATTGTTTTCCTTTATATGAATAGGAAGCTCAAGTTCTAAAACGTGGACTATTTTCCCATTTTTAGGGTGGACAAATTTTGTTAACCCCCAATGATTAATACGTGTTTTTGTGTGTGTATGTGTGTGTGCGCGCCTATGTGTCCGTGTGTGTGTGCCTATATGTCTATGTGCCCCATCATAATTTGTACAAATCATATTTTCAATTCAAATTTTAATTTCCCCAATTTGTGTTCAAATTTCCTGGCCGCGCATAGGAGGGCTGCCGGCTTCAGCCTAGCTCCAGATGCTCGACATGCGTGTTTCGTCAATGTCAGATTCAGTATCATTGCGAACGTGAAATAACTTGTAATTGAATTGACGCGGACGCAGGATGCACAATGCAGCAGGTCCTGTTGAACAAAAAGGCAGCAGCATTTATATAAATAAGAGCAAAAACAGGAGTTAAGAAAATAACCAACAAGGAAAGAAAAACAATTACACGTAGCTCTCTGGGCGGTCCGGCCTACTCAGTGGCAACTTACATACATACGTACATACTATGATGCACAATAGGCACATCAAGACTTTTGCCTGTAATATTTGCACTTGACATTGTTTGCGCGGCGGGCGGGCTCCAACTCGACTCGGAATGGGCATTTATAATTAGAATAAAGCAAATTGTCGAGTGGATCAGTGTACACGTCGACCATACTCTTGGCTTCCACCCCATCATAAGAACGCTCTCCTTCCGTCTCTCCCTATCCCTCTCTCTCTCTCTCTCTCTCTCTCTCGCCTCTCTGGCTCAACCTCTCAACGTTCCCTTTACGTTGCCTCACCTAAGCGTAACTCCCTTGGCAGACACGTGCAGTGTGGTTTAAATAAGTGCCAGTGTGTTTGGACCTCAATTAGACTTGGATTTACGCCTCAAATCTGCTTAAGATCAGCGAAAAATGTTATACAAGAGACCATTTGTCAATTGATACTACGCGATTCCAGACAGTGTAAGAAATAATATTATATATGACAATTTATATATATATATATACATATATTGACACCAAACAAAACAAAAGGGTACCCACCACTTTACACTCCACTTTACTCGCAAAGGGCGATCTGAGCGCGAAAAACAATGTAGCAATAACAGACAAACAAACGGCGACCAGTAAAAGTTGCAAAGAAAAAAAAAAAAAAAAAATAACAAGTAAGACAGCAGCAACAGCACCAAAAAGCGAGCAGTTTATTATTATAATTGAGTTGAACTCATTTGAATTTCACGCCACTTTGAGCATCAATGAAAATGATGAAATGAAATGAAATCTGAATATTTAGTTTACATTAAATTTTGTTTTATTTAAAATTAAGAGATATGAATATGTATATACATACATATATGTACATATATAAATGTTGTGTTTTGCGTTGTATGCTGTTACAATTTAATTCAATTAATTTACGAGTAACTTACAAGTACTAGCAGTAGAACCTAATTATTTGTAGAAAGCTATAAATACTTTGCCTACTGCCTTTCCTATATATCGTGTTAAAATTGTGTTATTTGGTCCTTGATAAGAGGTTCTGGTTCGAAGACGGCCTAGAATGTGACGCTAGGGCGGTTTCTTATCAATTGTTGGCATCGCGAAATCTGAAATGCGACATGTTCGCCACCGCCGAAACTTCGACTGCGACTGCTATTAAAATTCATTGGCACGCCCCGCCAGCTGCGTCAGAGAGCAACCTAAGCGAAATTCGATAAGCATTTCCACAAGCTAGCAAAAGGCGATAGCAGGACAACAGTAGTGAGCATCCAATGCCTGACACCCTAACAAACCATTTCATATCCGCATCCACGCTCATGGCTTAAGCAGCAGCGACTTTAGTTTTGTTTGACGATTCCCAATTGGCCGCTTCTAATGCCACTTCTAATGTCTGTCGTTGTCATCGCGTGTCGCTGTCGCCTAAAGCGCCAAGTAGAATTGTAAATATTATAAACATATATATATATATATATACATATATAGGCTTAGAACAATCCCCGAGGAGGGCAGCAAATCCGTTGAAAGGTTGCTGAGGCTGCGGCTCTGCCCGTGGCTTTGACTGCGGCTGCAAATTACATCGATGACACGCTGTGTCATCGCTTCATTGACTTACTCGTCTAATGGGTCACGGCGGGTGGTGCTGCCTTAACAGAGATGCCCTAGCAGTGCTGCCAATCTAGTTTTTTTGCGGTTAGATCTAGCCGGCCATTTAACACTGGCTCAGCACGAAAATCTTCTTCTTCTTTGTCCACATCTTTATTTAAAAAAAAAAAAAAAAAATCTCAGTTCTTTCTGTTAGTGTTTGTTATCTTTTTCAATTTTTACCACATTCATTATATTGCAAAAATTCCAATGCATTTCTTTATAAACTTAGATATATTTAAGGTACCGGGATGGATTTGGAGCCGGTGCCAAGAATAACAAAAAAATGTATAAATATATAAATATATATATATATAGTACATGTATCTGGTAAAATCCCATTGAAAAATCAGATTAATTAATTTTATTCCCACAATTCCAATTTTAAATGGAAAAGAAAAATTCTTAATAGATTTTAGCCTTTTTGGCAATATTCGATCATCACTGATGCGAAGTGTCATTGGATTTTCGACTGGGCTGGGCTAGGCTGGTTCGGAATGTTGGGGAGAGGCTCGCCCTGGCTCATTTGGTGTCACAAAGTTTTTCCTTCTCAAAACAAATATTCATCAATTTTCTGGAACAATATTCCATTGTTACTTTGTAACTTTTCTATTGCCCTATCTCGTAACTGTACCCTGTGGATTTCTCTCTTGCCTTTACCTTAAGCTTCGCCTTTTTATGTTTTTTATTATTAAAAAAAAATAAATAAATAAATAAATAACAATTATAATCAATACGACCGTAAAATTAAAAAATTATATATATGTATATATATATTTACTAGTGAAAACAAGTAAGAAGGTTATAGTCGAGACTGCTCGACTAGGAGGTACCCTGAACACTCTAAGCTGTATTCTAATCATTCTGAACTTCATTTATGCACACATATGTACATACACATGATTCCACACGCATAAGCGACTGCGCTTGGGCTGCGCTGCAGTGTGGGCAATATAATGAGAATTTATTTGTTGAATAATTTCATTTGTAGACATAATGTGCAAATGTATGAACATTCTAGAGCACACGTCTCTAATACTTGAAATACTTGTAATTTGGAGGCGTGGTATTAAAAATCTGTAAATTACAAAATATTCGTATCCATTAAATATATATACACAATGAATCTAAAGTCTCCAGGTTCAATAGTGTTCAAAATAGTGTTCAAATTAGGCTGAAAAAACGAACAAAATTGATCGATTATTCAATTTTCACAAAACCACTATACCCTGATTTCCCATTTTCAATGGGTTCGGGGTATAAAAATGCCGTTTGTATGGAATTTAAATTTACCCTAAAGAAATCAATTGGTTGGTATTCTTCTTCGAATTTGTTGTCACTTTTCAAAGGTATCAGATTAAAAAATAGCTTTCGATTTAATAGCAAATGTTAAAAGTTTGCTTCCCACCTCTTAAAGTATCGATAAGTGAAGCGATTGAAGGCTTTCATTAACAATATTGAGTTGTTAGGTAAATATCGGCTGCAGGATTTATTAACAATTTAGGTATATAAATTTTATAGTAATATATGATCCAAAATTCCAAATGTACATATTTGATTGAGTGACTGATATAGTGTTTTGCTTATTACAGGGCGTATAATAAAGTCTGGCAAACTCCTCACTGCCGGCACAGCCGCTCTTGCTTGCTTAATAATAACGAGAATAACAACAATAAAATGTAAATTGCAGCGAGTACAGCTCGACACTTAGGTCTTAAAAAAAGACATCCAGCACAACTCCTTCACCGCAATATTTGCAACCCTCGCCTCGCATGATTCACTGCTCGAGGATTTCAAAATGACGAAAGCACGATATGTGTGTGTCGGTCACTGGAATGGGAGCTTTCATATTACTGTGACGACTTTCGGTTCAAATGTTCTTCCATATTTAAATGCCTATACAGTATGTACTGGATTTAAAGGTCTCGCTTCTTCCTAAAAATTAAGCAACAAATTTAATGAGCATTACTCTACATTATTCAATTTGGCGAATAGGAAACAAAGGGGCAGACTGTTAGAAGTCATAAGATAGTTTATTTTATGAAGAGCAGTCTTTAGATGTATTAAGATACAATCGTAATGAGTATTCAACTAGTCTAGCAATCCCTACAAATACAGTTCATCTGCTTATTTATTCGTGTAAGCAATTTCACTTGCATGTACTTTGGGCTCGCAAGGTTTATCTTCGTCTATTGTGCAAATGGGCTAGCGGAATAAAAAAGCCAGCGATGTGGATGCCACCTCCATCCCCGCGGCTTTGGAGGCAGTCGTCGTCAATGAATATGAAATGAGATACTCCAGTGCCATCAGCGTCAACAGTAACAAAAACCTCCGCATTCGCATTCACATTCGCATGCGCATCCGCATCTACGGATTTACTACCGTTCTTTATCAATTTTCCCCGATTGCAACAAACAAAGCCGCGCCCCAACAAAGTCAGACTGTTTCTCTCTTCAAAGGATGCTCCTTCTTCCTTGTTAAAGCACATCCCTAGCAGAGGGCGACACGTCTCCCTGTATGTCTGAATGTCCACTTCAAATCTTGTTATTGTGTTGCATTTCTTCCTGTTAATGAGGTGCTTGCACTGTGGTAATTTTATATACCCTATAAGTGAGTACTATGAGCTCGTTAGATGTTTTTCAAGGCCTGTAGCTCATTGCAGAGTAACATAGTAGGTATGGATTGAATAGTATATTATCCCGGCGTCCTCCAAACCTTGAAAACGTAATGATCTCAATATTATATTTATAGCCTAAATCCAGGCGCGTAGCCAGAAAATTTTTTCGGGGGGGGTTTTCAGCAAATATTAAATACACATATTCGTATTTAATAATATAATGGATGACCTTTATTTCAAATTTTTTTTCTACAAAAGAATGTCTATTTTCCGACTTGTTTTCGCCATTTCGTTCAAAATATCCTCTGGAGTGACTTCAATTTTAGAGTGGATGTTGAGCTTCCGACTATTTCGGGGGGGGTTTGAACCCCCAAAACCCCCCCCCTGTATACGCGCCTGCCTAAATCCATTTCGAATGGAAATGCACATGCATACGCATGTATGGGTTGCAGTGTGGGCTTACTACGGCAATTTTGTTGTTTAATAATTTTTTGTAGACAGGCTTTTCTCAAAAAGCTTTCAGGTCATGATAATATCATTGAAATGTTAGCATTGGACAAAGCCCAAGACTCGAAATAATTTTTTACATATTTGGAGTGAAGGGAGAGGATCCTATCATAGTAGGTTTCAGCTCATTGATCTTCCATCATTAATCAATCGCAGAACAATTTTAGGAAATGTTTTTCTGCTTAAATTGATTAGCGGTGATATTAATTCATCCTCTTTGTTGATGCGTCTTGATTTGTCGGTTCTGTCCCGAACAACTAGACACTATCGTCCGCTTCATTTACCTGTCTGTACTAGGGATTATTCTTTGCACAGTGCGTTTCATGTTCTTTGTGTTAATTTTAATAAATATTATCACGTATTTTCCTTAGAGCTCTCTCTTATTAAAATAAAAACTTTACTATTAGCTTATCTTAGCGAAAACACTCACAGTGCCCAGGCATAAGCATTTCGTTGCCAATGTTGTGTAGTGATTTCTCAATTCTATCCTATATTCTATTTCGGCTCTTCCTTTACTCTTTTCTTTTTATAACCTGAACCCATTGAAAATGGGAAATCAGGGTATAATGGTTTTTTGTAAAGTATGTAACGGGCAGAATGAGGCGTGGCAGACCCCACAAAGTATATATATTCTTGATCAGCGCGACGAGCTGAGTTGATATAGCCCTGTCCGTCCGTCCGTCCGTCCGTATGAACGCCTAGATCTCAGAAGCTATAAGAGCTAGAGAGCTGAATTGCATGTAGACTCATGTATACCATACGCAGTACGAGTTTATCATATTTTTTCGATAACTCATTCGATATCTTTATTATCGAGGATAATCGATATATTGATATTGTTTTTTTAGCCTAATTTGAACACTATTAGACATAGAGACTTCAGATTTACTGTGTATATGCAATTGACGAATACACACATTTTGTCATTTAGAGATTTTGTATACAACGCCCCCTTCGCCCCAATTGGTAAAAATTATATTATAATTCAAGTACTACCGACTTGTGCCTTGGAATGTACATACATTTACACATTATGATTACGTTCTGAAAGTTTCATTAAGATTGTATGTCTACAAACAAATTTATTCAATAAATGAATGCTCACACTGCAGTGCACTGCAGTGCAGCCGATGCATAAAAGAAGTGCAAAATGATTAGAATATCAGTTTGAAGGGTTCACGGTATCTCCTAGTCAAGCAGTCTCGACTAGAGTCCTCTTACTTGTTCTATACTAAATCTTTTTATACACATTCACGAAAGTGAATTGAGTATATTGGTTTTGTGCAATGTGCCGTCTTGCTGTCCGTTCGTCTGTCCGTAGAACCTTATGAACGCAGCTCATTTCGGCGCTATTGAAGCTAGAGGCTTGAAATTTGGAACACATACTCGTGTATATCTCCCATCTATAAAGTGTTAAAATTTTCCCGATAAAGACCTGCTAGAGAAATTCGGTATATATACGTGGGTTGACCACCCAAGTTCAACGATCTATGGTGGGTATATCTCCGCCCAAAGGGGGCATGGCAAACCGCAAAAAATTATATCTCCTAAGGTATAAGAGTTATAAGCTAGTACTAAGTAATTTTCACATTTTTGGAGCGTAAGCATCCAAATTTTGCAGTTAGGTTACCGTTAGCTCGTTCCAAGAACTGGCCGAAAATGAGGTGTCTACGCCCAGAGGGGCGTGGCAATTCGCAAAAATCTGCATTTTCTACAGTATTAGAGCCAAACGTAACTACCTAATTGCTGATGGGCGGTGAATGAGTATCCCGCAGTCGGTAACGCCCAACTGCAACGTTTTTACTTGTTTTTATACCCTGAACCCATTGAAAATGGGAAATCAGGGTATAATGGTTTTGTTGAAATGTATGTAACAGGCAGAAGGAGGCGTGGCAGACCCCACAAAGTACAGTAGAATCCGGTTATAGCGACATTCAAGGGACCGTCGATTTTACGTCGCTATACCCGGCGGACGCTTTAACCAGAAGGAGCAAAAAAATATATTTTTACATTTTTTTTTACGGTTGCCATGTTCGTAATAGCTTTTAACATTAAACAATTTAAATATTTAAGCAAAACTAAGATTTTTTATAAATTTATTTCAATAACATGGCTTAGAAACATTAATGTGACGTCGGCATTGTACTTTGTCGCTCTCCCTCTCTGTGTCTTGGCAGAATTTGGGGCGTTGCAAAGCACACAAGCAAGGGTACTGATCACTGATCAACACTTACATGTATACATTTCTAACAGAGTCTTTTTATGCTGAAATTTTTTGTTATTATTTTGCAATTTTTTGTTTGTCACGACGTAATAACCGGTAAATTACTCAAAAATATGGAAAAAAAACGTCGGCATAAGCGGAGGCTCTTTCATATAAGTTTGTATGGGGACCAACCAAGACATCGAATTTTCGTCGACATAACCGGTTGGACGCTTTAAGCGGAGTCGTTATAACCGGATTCTACTGTATATATATTCTTGATCAGGGCGACGAGCTGAGTCGATTTAGCCCTGTCCGTCTGTCTGTCTGTCCGTCCGTCCGTCTGTCCGTATATTTGAACGCGTCGATTTCCGAAGATATGAGAGCTAGAGACTTGAACTTTTTTTTAATATGTCCGTATATACAGCGCGCATATTGAGTTTATCACAAAATAACGATAACTCGTCCGATTATTTTTTTATCGATAAAAAACCGTATCGAATGTCAATTATAAAATTATATCTCCTACATCGTTTGAGCTAGAGTCTCCAAATCTTAAATGTAGACTCATATGTACTTTATAGAATTCGCATAGTAATGATATAATCACAATCTAAAAGTTTCATGAAGAACGTACATTCACATTAAACAATTAAGTTTACATGAGAAGCCCACACTGCAGCCCCTGCGTGTTTATGCGTGCGTGCCTATGTGTGTGTGTGTGTTTCTTTTGTAAGCAAAAAGAAGGGTTCAGGGGATTTCCTAGTCGAGCAGTCTCGACTAGAGCTTTCTTACTTGTTTGTTTTGTTTGAATTGTCCTTTTGTATTTCAAGAATTGTTTTAGTTATTATATTTACTATATCTATTTTTATTAAGTTTTCTTACTAACACTTTCCTTTCATAGCCTCAGTAGTATCACTAACAATATTTGGCTGTAAAACGTGGGCATAGCTGGACGGACTGGCAATAAAATACCCCCATCGGGTGGGTGATACTATTGTAATTATATCTTGTACCTTATTTAGACTTTTTAATTTAAATTTACTCCCGTACTTGTCAATATCTTTAAGAAAAAATAAATAAATAAATAAATAATGAGGTACTTGCGCTATGGTAATTTTATATACCTTATTAGTAAGTACTGGTCGTCCTGAGTCAAAATTTATATACTTGCTCCGTCTTTATCGATGACCCAAAAATAATATTTAAATTAGACAGCAGAATTACATTTACGCTACTCTGGTCTCTTTATATTCACTGGTCACCAGTTATTCGAATACGTTCATCAGATCTTACTAAATAATCTATTGGACAAATTCTGATATATTTTGATATTGATATTAGAGCCATGAATTTTTCAATATATGTATAGTTGGGGTTATAGCCCAAAATCAAACAGACATATTGATGTGGTAAATCGAAAAAAGCTGGTTTCGCTATAGTTGCAAAAAATTATTATTGAACTCCTCTATTCATTTTCGAAAGACGAAGCTCTCATTCTTAGACGTTGGAAGATCTATTTAGTATGCATAAATGAATAAGTTCCTAGCTTTGAAGGCATACAAGAATTTTCCGAATTGACCCGCTCTCTATGTCTGTACATGTATCCACTATATATTTGTATCCCGTATTCAAAATTTCTACTCGGTATATCTTTTGATCCCGAATTGATCATTTTTATTCGGTATCATTTAAATAACAGTTTTCTGAAATATTTGCGTGCGCGTTGTTGGCGTATAGGGAAAATCCCTTTACTTTTTTATGATATCTCCTACACCTAAGGGGACATAAATATAGCTCCACAACCTGCAGTTCATTAAGTGAAGTTTCATTTAAATCAACTCGTAAACTGAAGACGTTGAGGCCGCACCCCATTGCTGAATCCAACACTAAATAAATATAAACGTTTCTGCTTAAAGATGTATAGTTTTATTCGACTTTACATATATACAGTAGAATCCGGTTATAGCGACATTCAAGGGACCGTCGATTTTACGTCGTTACCCGGCGGACGCTTTAACCAGAAGGAGCAAAAACATATGTTTTTTCATTTTTTTTACGGGTACCATGTTCGTAGTAGCTTTTAACATAAAACAATTTAAATTTTTAGTCAAAACAAACATTTTTTATAAATTTATTTCAATAACATGGCTTAGAAACATTAATGTGACGTCAGCAGAGCGACAAACGCTCTCCCTCTCTCTCTGTCTTGAAAGCATTTAGGGCGTTGCTACGCACACAAGCAAGGGTACTGATCACTGATCAACACTTACATGTATACATTTCTAACAGAGTCTTTTTATGCTGAAATTTTTTGTTATTATTTTGCAATTTTTTGTTTGTCACGACGTAATAACCGGTAAATGACTCCAAAATATGGAAAAAAAACGTCGGCATAAGCAGATTGTCGTTAAAAGCGGAGACGTACTAAGCGGAGGCTCTTTCATATAAGTTTGTATAGGGACCAACCAAGACATCGAATTTTCGTCGACATAACCGGTTGGACGCTTTAAGCGGAGTCGTTATAACCGGATTCTACTGTATATGTATAAGCTCCTAGAGGGCATACCGGAACTAACTTTACAATCTTTACAAGCTTATCAATCCACAAGACGAAAGAAGAATAGTATCCTTTCCTCAATATATATATATATATATATATATATATATATATAGTATATTGCATGTATTTAAATGTACATTTATCGTACTAATCGGTTGCATGGATATAGAAGAGGCGGTAATGGCGAATATTTCAATGCCGCTTCGTAATGTAAACGAAGAGAAATAAATAAGCAAAGAATACACACGCACCCAAATGCGAGCAAACAGCAAACAACAACAACAACAGCTAACAAAATAAAATAACGGAATAAAACAATCAGGAAATTGTCCTTTGATCTTTTTACTACCCACCCAACCGACTTTCAGGACAAACACAATCCCAACCATATCGTCGTAATTTTCGTACATAGTTGTTTTTGTTTTTGTCGGTGCTTTTGAGACCATAACCGAAATTAACAAGTTAAACAAATAAAACGAAAATGAAAACGAAATAAAATCACATCAAACTCATCTCTCTGTAATTTGTGATTCGTTTGCCAAGATAAACACTGCGCGTATAATCAATATACTAAACAAGGGACAATCATTATTTGATTGGAATGGGGGAGAGTGGCTACACAACACAAATTTCCGCCCTTAAAACAGCTCATAGTTAGAGTGTTATCTCATCCAGCCACATGTCCCTAATTAAACGGTATTTATTTATTTATTCTTTTATTTTATGGGCTTATGCAAATTAAGTCTTTAGAGAAGAATATGTATTATAACCTGAACCGATTGAAAATGGGAAATCAGTGTATAATGGTTTTGTTGAAATGTATGTAACAGGCAGAAGGAGGCGTGACAGACCCCACAAAGTATATATATATTCTTGATCAGGGCGACGGGCTGAGTCGAGTTGTCCGTCCGTATGTCCGTCCGTCTGTCCGTCCGCCTGTCCGTCTGTCCATATGTATAAACGCGTCGATCTCAGAGGATATAAGATTCAAAGACTTGCATTAAAAATAAAACAAGTAAGAGTGCTCTAGTCGAGACTGCTCGACTAGGAGATACCCTGAACCCTCCAAGCATACATACACATGCATCCACACGCACGCATAAGCTGATGAAACTTTTAGAATGTAATCATAATGTAAAAATGTATGTACATTCCGAAGCACAAGTCTCTAGTACTTGAAATACGTTTTTTACAAATTGGGGGCAAAGGGGGCGTGGAATCCAAAATCGGTAAATTACAAATTGTGTGTATTTGTGAATTGCATATACACAGTTAATCTGAAGTCTCTGTGTCTAATAGTGTTCAAATTAGGCTGAAAAAACCATTTAAATTTATCGATTATCCTCGATAAAAAAGATATCGAATGAGGTTTCGAAAAAATATGATAAACTTGTACTGCGTATGGTATACACGAGTGTACATACAAAATTTCAGCTCTCTAGCTCTTGTAACTTCTGAGATCGACGCACTCATACAGACGGACGGACAGACGGACGGACGGACGGACGGACGGACGGACATAGCTATATCGACTCAGCTCATCGCCCTGATCAAGAATATATATACTTTATGGGGTCTGCCACGCCTCCTTCTGCCTGTTACATACTTCTTCACAAAACCATTATACCCTGATTTCCCATTTTCAATGGGTTCAGGGTATAACAAGTAAGAAAGCTCTAGTCGAGACTGCTCGACTAGGAAATCCCCTGAACCCTTCGGAGAACTGATATTTCAATAATTCTCCGCGTCTTTTTGCTTACAAAAGAAACACACACACACATGCATAGACACACATAGGCACGCACGCATAAACACGCATGGGTAAGTGGGCTTCTCATGGAAACTTAATTGTTTAATAACTTTTTTTGTGGACGTACGTTCTTCATGAAACTTTTAGATTGTGATTATATCATTACTATGCGTGTATGTGCCGAATCTCAAGTCTCTAGTATTTGAAATACGCATTTTACAAAGGTGAGGGTGAGGGGGCGGATATAGGGGTGGGGGTGAATTATAACAAAAACCGAAATTCTAAAAAGTATATATGAGTCTACGTTTAAAATTTGGAGACTCTAGCTCAAAAGATGTAGGAGATATAATTTAATAATTGACATTCGATAAGGTTTTCCATCGATAAAAAAATAATCGGACAAGTTATCGAAATTATGTGATAAACTCGATATGCGCGTGCTATATACGGACATTTTAAAAAAAGATGAAGTCTCTTGCTATTGTATCTTCGGAAATCGACGCGTTCAAACATACGGACAGACGGACGGACAGACGGACAGGGCTAAATCAACTTATCTCGTCGCCCTGATCAAGAATATATATACTTTGTGGGGTCTGCCACGCCTCCTACTGCCTGTTACATACATTTTAACAAAACCATTATACCCTGATTTCCCATTGAAAATGGGTTCAGGGTATAAAAAGGGGGGAAAAATATATATATGTATCTATATAAACATATACATATGTACATTTAAATTTTATTTTTTTTTTTTCAGAAATGAAAATTCTTGAAAATACATATACATATATAACAAGTAAGAAAGCTCTAGTCGAGACTGCCCGACTAGGAAATCCCCTGAACCCTTCGGAGAACTGATATTTCAATAATTCTCCGCGTTTTTTTGCTTACAAAAGAAACACACACATACATACATATAGGCACGCACGCATAAACACGCATGGGCTGCAGTGTGGGCTTCTCATTGAAACTTAATTATTTAATAACTTTTTTTGTGGACGTACGTTCTTCATGAAACTTTTAGATTGTGATTATATCATTACTATGCGTGTATGTGCCGAATCTCAAGTCTCTAGTATTTGAAATACGCATTTTACAAAGGTGAGGGTGAGGGGGTGGATATAGGGGTGGGGGGTGAATTATAACAAAAACCGAAATTCTAAAAATTCTATATATGAGTCTACGTTTAAAATTTGGAGACTCTAGCTCAAAAGATGTAGGAGATATAATTTAATAATTGACATTCGATAAGGTTTTTCATCGATAAAAAAATAATCGGACAAGTTATCGAAATTATGTGATAAACTCGATATGCGCGTGCTATATACGGACATTTTAAAAAAAAGTTGAAGTCTCTAGCTATTGTATCTTCGGAAATCGACGCGTTCAAACATACGGACAGACGGACGGACGGACGGACGGACGGACGGACGGACGGACGGACAGACAGACGGACAGGGCTAAATCAACTTATCTCGTCGCCCTGATCAAGAATATATATACTTTGTGGGGTCTGCCACGCCTCCTTCTGCCTGTTACATACATTTTAACAAAACCATTATACCCTGATTTCCCATTGAAAATGGGTTCAGGGTATAAAAATTTGAGACTAACTAACAAAATAAGGGGAAGAGTTATCTATTATTACAAACAACCTCTATCTGCTCGTTATATATACGGACGACGGACATACTGAATGATGGACGAACAAACGGACACGGGTAGATCAATTCAGCTCGTCGACCTGATATGTATGTATGTATACTTTATGGGGTCTACCACGCATCCTTCAGCCTGCTCCGTAAATTTTAAAAGGTCCATTATGCCTTAGTCAAGCAGTTTCGACTTGATCAATATTACTTATTATTGCCTGAACCCACTGAAATGTGAAACCAGCGTATAATGGTGTTATTAAAATGTATGTGACTGTCCGCCTCTCAGTTTAAATTTTTTGGTCTAATGCGTATATTTATAAGCCTAATTCATTGGGTATAACTTAGGGGTATAACGAGACTCCCTGAACAAATTTAAAATTTGAAATCAGACCCTATTAAGTATATATTCTTGATCGGACTAAATAAGCCGCGCTGTTTCGAATTTCAACTACACTTAATGTTTTTAATTGCTTTTATTTTTGACAAACCCCACATCAGTCAGGGTTCAGGGTACCAGGCATCCCGGCTACAGTTCTTTTAATTGCTAATAAAGAAAAGTATATATTTGAGTCTCTGACGCTTGCTTTAAAATTGTATTGAATGCGATTGCTTAGGTTGTCAGGTCATAGATTCACCTGAGATCGCCGCATTGATACAGACAGACAGTCATATGCACTGGGGCGAAACAGGGTAATCAATACCGATCATACGGAGATGGGGCTACCGTCTCCGTTCGGCACATTCGATAATTTACCTAGCACATGCAACAGAATACAAAACGCATATAGCTAGATTTTAGTGCACTTTTATTCAGTTTTCAATATTTTGACATTTATGTATGTATGTACATATACATATGCCAATACGTTTACGAAAGGATTGTAGTAGGAACAGACGGAATAAATACATATAAAATACTGATCAATCTGGGCGCATACGATTTACGGGATATAGTGTCTACCGTTAAGGACATAACAAGAAAAATTAAACATAATTCGATTTTGGGCATTTGTATTGTCTATGATATGACGAATTTAATTCATGTGTGTGTTTTGTAAGCCTAATACTAACAAACCTGCAAGTGCTTACCTATTTGTATCATTTATACGAATACGCACACATCCATAAATTGGTATATATATATAATACACATATATATATATATATATATATATATATATATATATATATATATATATATATATATATATATATATATATATATATATATATATATATATATATATATATATATATATATATATAATTTTGCATATATGTAGACGTTTAAGAGTTTTCTATGGCTGTCCCTCGCTCGCTCTCAGCCAACCGAAATGCAATGTGGACACAATGGCAAATAATTGACGAGACAATTGGTTGAGACAAGCCAAGCATTACCCACCGCTATTGGCACATCTAGGGTTGCCTCGGCCTATAATGGGAGGAGCTTCCAGGTTCAGTTTCAGCTTCGTATTGTATGAAACAATGCCCTTTATACCGTTGATGTTCTCGCTTTCGCGCTGCCTCGCAATCGCATTCTATACAATTTTGAGCTGGGTGGGACGGAACAACGTCAATGTTTTTTTTTTCATGTTTTCGTTTTTGTTTTTGTTTTATTCACCAGCAGATTGTGTACAAAACGTAGTCGTGCATACAAAGCATATACCTACATACGTATGTAATACATATGTATATACATCCCGCTTAAACATGTGAATGAACATTTGTTTGTATGTTTATATGTAGAGAACAGTTATATTCATGTATACTGAAGTGGGTATATAGTGCTTTATATACACACATACATATATATGTATATATGTTTAACCCGAAAGATGCGCCACCAACCATATGAACCCAGAAAGCCAAAGAGCGAATGCTCGTAATTCGTGCAACAATATGCGCAATGAAATCGCGTATCAAACATTGAATGCACGCCCCATGCGCACCTAAGCTCTCTCTCTCTCTCTCTTTCTCTCTATCTATCTATATATGTATATGTATATATATATATATATACTCTCTTCTTTTCACAATAAGACTGTGAATACATCAAACTAACATACAAACGCACCTCGGACTTTTGTACTTATTTAGAATCTGTAAACTAAAATCCAACAAGCAAGTAGCCAGAATACTCTTTAAGGCTGTGACAACACATTCAAATTATTCTCTCTTTTCGTATATCTCTCTCTATCTCTCTCTCTCTCTCTCTCTCTCTCTATATATATATATATATATATATATATATATATATATATATATATATATATGTATATGTATATGTATATGTATATGTATATGTATATGTATATGTATATGTATATGTATATGTATATGTATATGTATATGTATATGTATATGTATATGTATATGTATATGTATATGTATATGTATATGTATATGTATATGTATATGTATATGTATATGTATATGTATATGTATATGTATATGTATATCTGTTTCACCACCTCCTCTCTTGCGTTTACTCCCACAAGTGGGGCATGCGCAGAAAGCGTATATTAGAGCAACACAAATTTCTGTGGCGTCTGTATCAGTTCTCTGCGATGTGTCGACGGTAACAGTAAATTCTAATACGAATTCGAATACGAATGCCACAGCGAGTGCGAGTGCGTGTGCGTGTGCCGGCCGCTTACGGAGCTCAGACTCTGTGGAAAAGAGAAGGTAACTCACAGAGAGCAGCAAAAGTTAAGCTCACGACGTAAATTGTTTTTGCTCTGTCTTTGATTTAAGTGTTGGCTTGCGCACGAACAGTTAGGTTTTAAACGGAGGCGCGGCTCGTCTCACCTCCGCTCGCGTCGTTATGGATATTTTATTGTGATGGGAAAGACAAAAGCATCAGCAACAGGAACTGAACCAACTTCACTGTTTCAGCCAATCACGTGAGGAGCTCACGCGAGGTGCTCCCCGTCACGCGAACACCAAGTCGGGACAATTGACGATTACAGTTACTTCCAAGTGCGCAAAAACGCACACACACACGTTCGGCTATACACGTTTGGCAATACCCAAATTCGTGTGTAGCTGTTTCTCTGTCGACATAGGATCGGCAGGTCATTATTATGTCGTAATTCCATACGTTCGAATGTAACTAATGTCGAGTCGTTGGCTACTGTACAAAAATAGGTGTACTAAAAATAACTATTGTTTTCCAAGTTAGTGACAAGTGCTTTGCCAACAAATACGGATTTTATCTGTAGGCACTCAATCGTGTAGAAAGTGCCTTTCAGCCTCTTGCGTTACCGTTAAAACCTTAAAAAAGGAGTTTTTCATAAATAAATATATACACTGCTGGTCTTGGTTTAGACGCACTTTACGTATAGCACATATAGCACGCGAATTAGTTGAGAGGCTGGCGTTTACACCGGATAATACATTAATTTTAGCTGCAGACTTAGTCGAATTGGAAGCAATTTGAACAATTTTACGATCATCTCGGGAAGTAAGTGCTCGTTTTCGCCCTTTGAAGTGTGTTCCATATGTCTAGGAATCTTTCAAATATCTATTAACAGTTCTAGAGCTGCGTTTAATCTGTTTGGCAATATTTCTGTTGGATAGTCCATGTGAGTGGACGAGTGTAGTTTTTGGCGTTCCAATAAGCTTATTATAATAGCTTTTCCAATTTTTTTTTTATATCAGTTGAAAATTAATGATTGCGAGTAATTCATTGACTAACCAAAAAGCCAGGCGAGGAAATCAAATACACAGTTTCTTTTCGAATATCAACAAACTATGAACATATATTTTGAATTAGACTCGAACTTTTATAAAAAAAACAAGTAAGAATGTTGCAGTCGGGGGTTACCGACTGCGGGATACTCATTCACATCCCATCAGCAATTTAGTAGCTAAGTTTGACTTTAATACAGTAGAAAATGCACGAGCATTAGAACGAGCTAACGGATGCTTACGTTCCAAAAATGTGAAAATTACAGGGTATTTTTTGATATGCCACGCCCCTAAAAAGGCGTAACAATTATTTTTGGGGAATCAATAGAGGAGGTTACCAGTAACTCAACTATATAAATTTGAAGCTTCTAGCTCTTATACTTTAGGAGATATACACTTTTGCGGTTTGCCACGCCCCCTTTGGGCGGAGATATATCCACCATAGCTCGTTGGACTTGGGTAGTCAACCCTTGTATATATACCGAATTTCAGGTCTCTAGCATCAATATTGCCAAAAATATAGCAAAATTTGTAAAATCACTATATCTTCAGGTCCGATTTGCCACGCCCCTAGTGGGCGTAGATATATAAATTTTTCACCAGTCTTTATAAAACCATAACATTACCTCACATGACAAATTTCAACGTTCTAGCTTCAAAACTTTAGGAGATACAGTTTTATCCGATTTGCCACGTTCCCAATGGGCGTAGATATATCCGCCATAGCATGTGATCTTGGGTGGTCAACGCGGACCTACATACCAAATTTCAGCTTTCTAGCTCTTCAACTAACATGATTTCTGGTATATCGGAAAATGCAATTTTTCATCAGAATTTATAGAATCATAACATTAGCTCACGTGCAAAATTTCAACGTTCTAGCTTTAAAACTCTAGGAGATGCGGTTGTATCCGATTTGCCACGTTCCCAATGAGCGGAGATATATCCGCCATAGCATGTGATCTTGGGTGGTCGACGCGGACCTACATACCAAATTTCAGCTTTCTAGCTCTTCAACTAACATGATTTCTGGAATATCGGAAAATGCATTTTCCGATTTGCTACACCCCTAGTGGGGAGCTATACACGAGTATGTGTTCCAAATTTCAAGTCTCTAGCTTCAATAGCGCCGAAAAAAGTTGCGTTCATACGGACAGACGGACGGACAAGACGGATATGTATATATCTAGTATTTGGAATATTTTTTGCAAATTGAATTGAAAATTGAAATTTTCGTATTGAATTCAAAATTTCTAGCTCTAACGGCATACTTAGACTACGCTTCAAAACGAAGTAATATTATCGATAACAAGTAAGAAGGCTCTAGTAGAGATACCCTGAACCCTCCAAGCGGATATTGTAATTCTGCACTTCTTTTATGCACACATACATACATATGCATCCGCACGCATAAGCCCGGTCATAAGCCCGCGCTCTGCTAACTGCGCAGTAAGCAGTGGCTGCGCTTGGGCTGCGCTGCAGTGTGGGCAATATTATGAGAATTTATTTGTTAAATAATTTCGTTTGTAGACATACAATCCTAATGAAACTTTCAGAACGTAATCATATTGTTAAATGAGATGTACATTCCAAAGCACAAGACTCTAGTACTTAAAATATATAAAAATAAAATATATTTTTTACGAATTGGTGGCGAAGGGGGCGTGGTATTCTGAAGTCTTCAGGTCTAATAGTGTTCAAATCAGGCAGAAAAAACGAACTAAATGTATCGATTATTTTCGATAAAACCATATCGGATGAGTTATCGAAAAAATAAGATAAACTTGTGCTGCCTATGGTATACACGAGTATGCATACCAAATTTCAGCTCTCTAGCTCTTATAACTTCTGAGATCCTTTTACTCATACGGACGGACGGTCGGACACGCGGACAGGGCTATATCGACTCAGCTCATCGCCCTGATCAAGAATATATACACTTTATGGGGTCTGCGATGATTCCTTCTGCCTTTTACATACTTTTCACAAAACCATTATACCCTGATTTCCCATTTTCAATGGGTTCAGGGTATAATAAAATAATTAATCCTGTCATAAAATGCGATGACTAATGGAATGCCAATAATAAACTCATTCAGTGCATGGTACATAATTGTTTATTTAGACTACTGTAGATTTTGCGGTTTACGAGTAAGGCCGTCTGTCTGATCAGGAATATATATTTTTATGGTATCTGGCACTTATCCTTCTGTGGTCCGGGTTCCGGGTCTCGGGTACAATAGTTATTGAACAATTTGTTTCATTAAAATATGAAATACAATATGGCGTATCTGCGTTTAGGAATATGTCTATGTATAAGTGTGCGTACATATACAGCTCGGTACATATTTTTTGTGTGATTATTGTTGCAGGGACAGCTCGAAGACATGACTGACATTGAAGCGAATATACAACAACAGCAGCAGCAACAGCAGCTGCAGAACGTGCAACGGATGCACCAGGAGAGCTGCCTGCAGGAGCTACATCAGCAACTGAGTGCCCAATTCGGCGCTGGAAGATTCGCTGCGCAGCATCAACAACAGCATCATCAAAATCAGCATCAGACTGTGGCTGCGCTGCCTAGCAATTTAGTGCCATTTTTGCCATTCCTGCGTCCACCGATGCCCATAATGCCTGGCCATGTAGCATCAGTCCAATCGCATTACAGTCTCAGTCCCAGTCACGTCCATTCGCACGGCCACGCCCATGCAGGCGCCCACAAGCTGACAATGCAACCGATGTGGCCAACAGCAGCAGTCGCAGCGGCTCACATTCAAGCGGCATTAGCTGCCGCAGCTGTGGCTGCCACTAACAACAACAACAGCAACAATAATAATAATAATAATAATAATAATAATAATAATAATAATATTAATAATAATAGTAATAATAATAACAATCATAATAATAATAATAATAATAATAATAATAATAATAATAATAATAATAATAATAATAATAATAATAATAATAATAATAATAATAATAATAATAATAATAATAATAATAGTAAATACAATAGCAGCGCAAAATATTCAATTGTGAATACAACAGATCAGAGCACGCTGGAAACGTTAGAGCTGGCTGGCGTGGAATGTGGTGTTGACACTAAGGCATCCGCATCTCGGTCGGGATCCCCAATGCAAAATCGTACAGCTTCGCACGCATGTAGCAATAATACACCGCCGGATTCACCAACTCTCACAACGCACAGCCCGTTGGACAGTTCAATTTTAAGAAATTATCCAGCATCACCTGTGCATCGAAGCAAGGAGTCGGAAGTACTAGGTTCTGAAATCGATGCACCACTTAACCTATCGAAGCCAAAGGGCTCTCCTGACTCGTCCCCGATTAGCGCAGGTCTGAGGGACAAGCGTGAACGAGAGAGAGAACACGAGCTCCTAAAACCCATTGTGCCCAGTCCACCTTTAAACTGGCAGCAAGTAGGCCAAGCGGTTCCAGTTATTCCTCATCATTCCCAGCAATCCGCATCTGCTGCCCTATACGCAGATGTCGAGGCCAGCTACTTACAAAGCCGCGTAAGTACGACTCGCCCCTATCCCACTCTTTCACTAATGACACAAACCAACAGGATTGACCAACTAAAACTCAATGCTAGTTTGTCAAAATTCTTTGAAAAATCTAGTTTGGTTTCAGCAGAATCTATTTACGGATAAAAGGGTATCCCGAAAGTAGAATTCAGGAGAGTCTGATTGCTATTGATCCGATATATAAACATATATATACATATATATGCAGTAGAATCCGGTTATAACGACTCCGCTTAAAGCGTCCAACCGGTTATGTCGACGAAAATTCGATGACTTGGTTGGTCCCCATACAAACTTATATGAAAGAGCCTCCGCTTAGTGCGTCTCCGCTTTTAACGACAATCCGCTTATTCTGACGATTTTTTCCATATTTTTGAGTCATTTACCGGTTATTACGACGTGAGAATAATGACAACAAATTTCAGCATAAAACAAGTAAGAACGTTGCAGTCGGGCGTTACCGACTGCGGGATACTCATTCACATCCCATTAGCAATTCAGTAGCTAAGTTTAGCTCTAGTACTGCAGAAAATGCAGTTTTTCTCGATTTGCCACGCCCCTAGTGGGCGTAAACATCTCATTTTTGGCCAGATCGTAGAACGAGCTAACGGTAGTCTAACTGTAAAGTTTAGATGCTTACGCTCCAAAAATGTGAAAATTACAGGGTATTTTTCGATATGCCACGCCCCCAAGGAGGCGTAAAAATGATTTTTGGGGAATCGATAGAGGAGGTTACCAGTAACACAACTATCCAAATTTGAAGCTTCTAGCTCTTATACTTTAGGAGATATAAACTTTTGCGGTTTGCAACGCCCCCTTTGGGCGGAGATATATCCACCATAGCTCGTTGGACTTGGGTGGTCAACCCTTGTATATATACTATATTTCAGGTCTCTAGCATCAATAATGCCTAAAATATAGCAAAATCGGGAAAATCACTATATCTTCAGGTCCGATTTGCCACGCCCCTAGTGGGCGTAGACATATAAATTTTTCATCAGCCTTTATAGAATCATAACATTAGCTCACGTGCTAAATTTCAACGTTCTAGCTTTAAAACTCTAGGAGATACAGTTTTATCCGATTTGCCACGCCCCCAATGGGCGGAGATATATTCGCCATAGATTGTTGAACTTGGGTGGTCGACGCGGACCTACATACCAAATTTCAGCTTTCTAGCTCTTCAACTAACATGATTTCTGGAATATCGGAAAATGCATTTTCCGATTTGCCACGCCCCTAGTGGGCGGATCGGGAAAATTTTAACACTTTATAAATGGGACCTATAGACGAGTATGTGTTCCAAATTTCAAGTCTCTAGCTTCAATAGCGCCGAAAAAAGTTGCGTTCATACGGATAGACGGACAGACGGACGGACAAGACGGACATTGCACAAAACCAATATACTCAATTCACTTTCGTGAATGAGTATAAACACTCTGTTAGAAATGTATACGTGTATGTATTGATCAGTGATCAGTACCCTTGCTTATGTGCGTTGCAACGCCACATATGCTGTCAAGACAGAGAGAGGGAGAGCGACAAAGTACAATGCCGACGTCACATAAATGTTTCTAAGCCATGTTATTGAAATAAATTTATAAAAATTCTTAGTTTTGATTAAACATTTAAATTGTTTAATGTTAAAAACTATTATGAACATGGCAACCGTAAAAAAATTAAAAAAAATATTGTTTTGCTCCTTCTGGTTAAAGCGTCCTCCGGGTATAGCGACGTAAAATCGACGGTCCCTTGAATGTCGCTATAACCGGATTCTACTGTATATATGATGTCTATGATATATGAAAGTCCCAAAATGTTTGGGTTATTAAAAATTGCTTCCTAACTTTATCAGAATTCCCATATTGATCATATTGAAAATAACGCTGCTTCAATTGTCGTACATGTGCTTTCAGGGCGGCATCTGGAGTGCAAACACTGGCAGTGTCCCCGAGCCAAATACAAATTTATCGAGTGGCATCGGGGCGGGCAAGGTTGGAGGGCCGAGTGTTCGAGTCGGCCGAACAAGTCGGGATTCCTTAAACAGCTGCGGCACCAGCTCAGAACGATCGGCAGCATTGGACCCCGAATGCCAAGCTCATGCTCTTGGCCATGGGCAATTGGGTGGACAGTCGCAGCGACATGGTCATGGACATAGTAAGCCACATATTAAGAGACCAATGAACGCATTCATGGTGTGGGCCAAGGATGAGAGGCGAAAAATATTGAAAGCCTGTCCGGACATGCACAATTCAAATATTTCAAAAATTTTGGGCGCTCGCTGGAAAGCGATGTCGAACGCTGACAAGCAACCCTATTATGAGGAGCAATCACGTCTATCCAAGCTGCACATGGAACAACATCCCGACTATCGCTATCGTCCACGTCCTAAACGCACTTGCATCGTCGATGGCAAAAAGATGCGCATATCTGAATATAAAGTTTTGATGCGCAATCGACGTGCGGAAATGCGACAGCTTTGGTGTAGAGGTGGCGGACCAGGTGGTCCGACAGGCTCCAGCTCTCATGGTCATAGCCAGGATGCTGGCTCCGCCGTGCAAGCAGCAGCAGCTGCTGCCGCTGCCGCCTACCACCTACAGGAGATGAGTCAAGCAATTGTCGACGATTGTGAAACGCCACCGCCGCCGGCTCAGCTACTGGATTCTGGGCCCATCGCGAGCAGCAGTAGCAATTATTATTATCCACCGGAAAGCTTATCACCATCGGGTTTCTCCTCCGAGGATATGGAAATTTCATCATTACGTGATGACGACTAAGAAACAATATGATGACGTTCATATGCGTATACAAATGTATAGGGACAGTTGCAACAGAAAAGGCAATACCGCTTAGCCGGTATTCCTACGCGGATTCAAATAGATTTTACTTTTTGCTTGTAAATACAACAAATTAAACTTGAATCATTGTATAGGTCTTTAGGTTTTAGTTCAAGTGCCATTAGATACACACACACACACATACACACACACACACACACACACACACACATACACACACACATTCACACACACGCACACACACAGCCGTGTGTGCTTCGTAGTCGACGAGAATTGTTCACTCCAATTTTTGTGCCATTTATGCACCAATGCCATAGCAAAATATTCATATACTTAGTTATTAGGTAGAAATTGGGATGACTAGGATGTTCCGTGCCCGTCTCCATATTAACATATGTATGTATTTATATTCTGATATATATTTAGTATGTGCACGAATCGAGAAAAAATAAAATATATGTAATTTCAGCCATTACGGACACTCTTATATACATACATACATATATAAAATGAGGGAATCTGTATACACACACACCCATAAATAAAAATTGATGTATGCATCTAGTGTTAGTTTATAGACATTTCACTGTGTTCTTCTAAACTAAATGCGTAAGAGCTAAAAATCAAGATCACTTAGATCTACATATTTGATGCTTATGGTGATCTAAGCTTAATGGGCGCAATCAATCACATTATCGAAAGGCCCTTCCATTTTTTTTAGTTTTGGTATTCTATATTTAAATTGGGTTCTGGGCATAGGGAACTTATGACACTGCAATGTTTTGAATTAAGTCAACACAGAGATATTACATATGTATGTATATGTATACTTATGCACACAGTCACATATAATTATCTCATATGTCTTATGAGTCTTACAAATAATGTATATAAATTAAAACAAGTGTGTACTTTAAAAGTACTTAAATATGAATCTAAATAAAATGTAAGTACTTTTTAATTATGATTATTATTCCTTCAATGAATCTAATGGTAAATACAAAACTATATAAAATGCGGTTGTGATTAATTTTTATTCTTTTTCGGCTTACACTGTATGTTAAAATATAAATGTATATAGATAGTTCCGAATTTTAAAGATATACGAAATAATACAGTGTCATAAGTGCAGCTCATGCTGATTCATGGAGCTCAAATCCAGTGTACCTATCTAACAGATTAAAGAGAACTTGTTAAATCTATTTTCTCCGTTTGCAATTTTGGTTAATGTAGTGCAGATAATTTTCCAGTAGTATTATTTAGGGTGTATATATTTTATCGGAGTCGTCACCTAATGCTTTTTCTCTGAATCTTAGTCGAATTTTCTTATAAGCACAGGAAAGAAGAAATTTTTATATACACATATATATTATAATACCTTGAAAATATTGAAATTGGAAAATCAGGGTATAATAGTTTGTTGATGTAGGCCCTACTAAGTATATTCGTGATCAGGACGACGAGCTGAGTCGATTTAGTCTTGTCCGTCTTTCCGTCCGTCCGTTTGTCCTTATTTTTGAACGCGTCGATCTCAGCATATATAAAAGCTAGCGCGGATGTTGTTTGTCTCCGAAAATAATTAGCTACTCCCGTTTTCTTATTATCGATTAAGAACGTTATCGAAACTCAGCTATACAAGATTATATCTCCTACATCTTTTATTTACCATTTAAATGTATAATCATATGTATTTTATAGAATTCCGGGTTTATTACCCCTTATATCCGAAAAGAATGTATAAGGGGTATTTCAAATACTAGAGACTTGAACTTCGACTAATTCACGTATTTCAATTTTAAAATCACGATCTGAAGTTTCATGAAGAGTAAGAAAGCTCTAGTCGAGACTGCTCGACTAGGAAATCCCCTGAACCCTTTGGAGAACTGATATCTCAATAATTCTTAGAATCTTTCTGCTTACAAAAAACACACACACACATGCATAGACACACATAGGCGCGCACGCATAAACACGCATGGGCTGCAGTGTGGGCTTCTCATGTAAACTTAATTGTTTAATAACTTTTTTTGTGGATGTACGTTCTTCATGAAACTTTTAGATTGTGACGACGCGTTCAAGCATACGGACAGACGGACGGACATGGCTAAATCGACTCAGTTTGTCGCCCTGATCAAGAATATATGTATATACTTTGTGGGGTCTGCCACGCCTCCTTCTGCCTGTTACATACTTTTAACAAAACCATTATACCCTGATTTCCCATTTTCAATGGGTTCAGGCTATAAAAACTTTCCACATTAGGCCCACATTACAGCTCATGCGTGTTTATGTGTGTGTCGTGAGTATGTGCATGGATTGTTTTTGGTGTAAGCAGAAACGAAGCGAAGACGAATAGGGCTATATTGACTCAAGAATATATATCCTTTCTCTTCTTTTCTGTGCTTTAAGGGTCAGAGTCAGAATATATGTATATGTATATGTATTTATGTATATTATTTATAAAACCATTATATAAATATAAATTATTTATTATTTAATTAAGCTAAGTAGTAAATAATTAACAGATCTTAAACGTTTTTAGCTATATACATATATAGTACTTGAAAGAATAAGTGGATATATTCTAGCTACTAGCTAACTCTTCATTGGTTGAATTCAAAGGCGAGCCACTGACAAGAATGCATGCATATAAATTTGTATTTAGTTTAGTCTTACTACATAATGTGCAATACATATAATATTTAACTATAAATTCATAATACAGATATTATTTTTATGATTGATTTCGAATCTTTTGACAACTTGCCCATGCAAATTTGAAAATAAAATTTTACTACATATCTATGACGCCTTCATTTTAATGCATTTACTCATTAGTTTATGGGTTTCGCAAGACTCGATAGTTTTTACTCATTTAATACGCATCAAAACCATGCGCATTGCATAAATCTATATTTATAATCTAAATTATATAATCGGAATACCCACGACAAAATATTTATATCCATTTAATCCATGTATTCACAGATATCCAGCTGAATAAGTGTAACCAAAGTTCATGAAGTTGTTTGGGCCAAGTAAACCATTACCCCACAGCATATCAACAGCAAGTTTATAACTTTTCATACCCTGAACCCATTGAAAATGGGAAATCAGAGTACAATGGTTTTGTTAAAATGTATGTAACCGCCAGAAGGAGGCGTGGCAAAGCCCAAAAGGTGTATATATTCTTGATCAGGGCCACGAGCTAAGTCGATTTAACCCTGTCCGTCTGTCCGTATGTTTGAAGGCGTCGATTCCAGATGATATAAGAGCTAGAGACTTGAATTTTTTTTAAATGACCGTACATAAAATTCGATAAAGCATTCCGTTATTTTTATCGAATAAAAACATTCAAGTTCAAACCAGATGCCAGTATAGCTAATTGTGAATGATTTTAATTTTAATTTTTTTTAATTTGTCACATATTCAATGGAATATGTAGACCATATGCTGTTTAGTTTAGATTTGCTTGATGGCAGTGCAGCAGTGAATGTATTATTATTTTTCCATTAGACTGTTAAGAAGTGAAGTTGCGTTGTGAATAGCAGCGCGACGCTCGATCGAGAAGTCTCGAGTTCGAATCCACAGCGCGTAATAACCAATGTTAATTTTTTTAATTGTTTCAAAATATTTATATATTTAATTAAATAAGTTTTTTATTTCTCTTATATTTTTAAAAACATCGCAATTGATATTTTAACCACACTAAATGTGCATTTTTATTAGTTTGGTTACGGGTAGTATCTAGTCGAGCACTCTCGACGAGAATTTTCTTCTTTGTTATACCCTGAACCCATTGAAAATGGGAAATCAGGGTATACCCTGGTTTGTTAAAATGCATGTAACAAGTAGCAGGAGGCGTGGCATCAGACGATATAAGAGCTAGAGACTTAATTTTTTTTTAATATCCGTATATACAGCGCGGATATCGAGTTTACCTCTGAAAATCGATTATTTTTTCTGATATTTTTATCGATAAAAAACCTTTTTGGAAATATGTTATAAAATTATACCTTCTACATCTTTTAAGCTAGGGGCTTCAAATTTTAAACGTAGACTCATATGTACTTTATAGAATTTCGATTCTTGTTATAATTAGCCCCGCACCTTCACCCATAAATTTGTAAAAGGCGTATTTCAAATAATGAAGACTTGAGCTTCGGCAAATACACGCAAATTAATTATATAATCACAATCTTAAAGTTTCCTGAAGAATGTATATCCACAAGAAAAGCTATTAAACAATTAAGTTCCCATGGTAAGCCCACACTGCAGCCCATGCGTATTTATGCGTGCGAGCCTATGTGTGTCTATGTACATATGTGTGTTCGCGTGTTATGTGTGTGTGTATGTGTATTTCTTTGTAAACGGAAAGACGCGAAGAATTATTGAAATATCAGTTGTCCGAAGGGTTCAGGAGATTTCCTAGTCAAACCCCATAAAGTACACACGTACATATGTATGTACATACACATGGATTCATGCGCGCGACTTGAAAATTACACTATATGTACATATGTATGTATAATCGGGTTGTCAGCGTTTGGGGTGAGAATGAGTACTCTGCAATTGATATATGTATATATATATATACATATGCAAGTTGAGACCTTCAATAAAAATTAGCCTTCAATGTGCTTTGGACGATTAATGAACATATCTTTTAAATACTATTCGATACTAATAATATGCTCCTTTATTATTCCAATAGAAAAAATAATTATTTATAATTTGTATGCATATGAACTATATTTAACAAATTTATGCGATAATAATAGAAATCAGATTTACACCTTTGTACAGGCAAACACTTATTTACAAAAATAGGAATGTGCGTAAATGACAAAATTACATTTGAGATGTTTTAGATGAATTTGGGGGAGTGTTTGCCCTTTGGTTCTTTTGGGAAGTAATTTTGATTTTTTTAGGGTACATAATGTCCCGATTTCTCTTATTTTTCTTGTTTGCTGATGTGTATGTATGTTAGCTATTATGAAATGAAGCTGATATAAATATATACGAACTTCAAATTATTTTAAATGGCAAACATACATACCCATGTAAATATATACACGTGTATAATATAAATATATATGTATATAATTATATGTGAGCTAGCCACTCACACGTGCCGAAATAATATCAATGAAATATAATTCAACATATAGTTAGGCTCTTGTTGTATTTGTTGTACTGTATATGTCTTCTTTTTTTTTTTTTTTTGTATATGTATTTTAGTTATGTAGGGATTTCTACCACAGACAGACAAACTCTGGTTCCTTGATATATATATATATATATATATATATATATATATATATATATATATATATATATATATATATATATATATATATATATATATATATATATATATATATATATCTTATGTAGGTGTCTGTGAGTGTGTGCGTTCGTATGTCTGGCATGATCCATCCAGTCCATTTAGGTTCCCATTGTCGGTTCCTGACGTATCTCTGACTTGAGCTTGACAAATTCCTTGGCTACTTCATCGTTATTTCGTTGGGATAGTATACGCAATATGGTCCAACCAGTTTCATCCATTTCGATACGACGTTGCAAAGGTAGCCAACAAGCAACTGATCCCTATATTTATATAGATGGTTGATTATATTTATAAAAATATTTTATTAATATGAAAAAAAAAAAGACCTTTTCTGATATATCCTTCAATGGTATCACTGCAACTCCCACAAGGCGATCGTCTCGGGCAAAACAATAATCCTTAACACAAATGTGAAGCTCGAAGAAATCGAGCTGCTCTTCATTGCCGATAGTGCTATAAATTCACCAAACAAATACGAAAAAGTATAAAGAGTAGAGTAAAGTAAAGATTAAAAATTTAAAGAATACCTCAAAAAATTTAGAGTGCACTACATTGGAATGTCCCATTAGGAGACACTCTTTGGAACCCTTGATTATTCCGATCATTATACGCTTACGCTTACGCTTACGCATACCTACATTGAAACCATAAACCCCAAGCTCTACTTGCTATTATTTTTACTATTATTAACGAATTGGATTGGATAAATCCAATTTTCAAAGAGTAATATTAAGAATTCATGTGTGTCTACTAGTCTATACTGTAGGTAACCTGCAGAAGGCAAACCCGATAATTCGTTTATTAAATAAACTAGACACTTGAAATTTTAAATGTTTACGCCTATATGAGTATACCATACGAAGTACGAGTTTATATTGAAATTATTTTTCGATGGCCCATCCCCGTTACGCATTTACTTGACTTAATTAGCGTAAATTAAAAGCCGTTGGAGGAGAATATTTCAAAATATTCAGTGACTAATGGTGGAATTTTTGATGCTATGCAATATTGCTATGTAAGCAATATCAGCTCTTCACACGGCTCATAAGCTCTTCTTGTTTTCTTTTGAAAAATCTTAGATATACACCTTTGCTTTAATTAGAACACAGTTACAAAAAAAAAAAAAAAAAAAAAAAATACTTACAAGCTGAACGATTCGTTGTATTTGGGAGACCAGTTATTCGACTTTGATTTGGTCGCAAATTTTCTCTTTTTGTCCTGAAGGTGGGGCCCAATCAGATTTATCTCCACGAATGGTCTGAACATGCCCGACGGTATTTGCCATTTCAGATCATTGGCAGCCACGACTAATAAACACAGCAACTTATTAACATTTATATTTTAAAACAAGTAAGAACGTTGCAGTCGGGCGTTACCGACTGCGGGATACCCATTCACATCCCATCAGCAATTTAGTAGCTAAGTTTAGCTCTAGTACTGCAGAAAATGCAGTTTTTCTCGATTTGCAACACCCCTAGTGGGCGTAGACATCTCATTTTTGACCAGATAGTAGAACGAGCTAACGGTAGTCTAACTGTAAAGTTTGGATGCTTACGCTCAAAAAATGTGAAAATTACAGGGTATTTTTCGATATGCCACGCCCCCAAGGAGGCGCAAAAATTATTTTTGGGGAATCGATAGAGAAGTTTACCAGTAACCCAACTATCTGAATTTGAAGCTTCTAGCTTTTTTACTTTAGGAGATATAAACTTTTGCGGTTTGCCACGCCCCCTTTGGGCGGAGATATATCCACCATAGGTCGACTTGGGTAGTCAACCCGCGTATATATACCGAATTTCAGGTCTCTAGCATCAATATTGCCTAAAATATAGCAAAATCGGGAAAATCACTATATCTTCAGGTTCGATTTGCCACGCCCCTAGTGGGCGTGGAGATATAAATTTTAAATTTTCATCAGCCTTTATAGAATCGTAACATTAGCTCACGTGCAAAATTTCAAAGTTCTAGCTTTAAAACTCTAGGAGATACAGTTTTATCCGATTTGCCACGCCCCCAATGGGCGGAGATATATCCGATATAGCATGTGATCTTGAGTGGTCGACGCGGACCTACATACCAAATTTCAGCTTTCTAGCTCTTCAACTAAAATGATTTCTGGAATATCGGAATATGCATTTTCCGATTTGCCACGCCCCCAATGGGAGCTATACACGAGTATGTGTTCCAAATTTCAAGTCTCTAGCTTCAATAGCGCCGAAAAAAGTTTCGTTCATACGGACAGACGGAGAGACGGACGGACAAGACGGACATTGTACAAAACCATTATACTCAATTCACTTTCGTGAATGAGTATAAATATTGAAAACAGTAATATATATATCCGTGATATCTATTTCTATTGAGGAGAAGAGCAGCCAGAGTTTATACATATATCAAATTTTGTGTGCTTAAAAATATTGCAGAGTTTGAAAAATCTTTATATCTTCAGATCTGATTTGACACCTCTCGTGGACGTTGATCAGGAAAAAGGAAAGGATTTCACTTTCGTGAATGAGTTTATATATAATATAATGTACCAATTCAACTTACCTTTGACGTTCACTTTATGCTCTCCTGTGCCCGGATGTGAAAAAAGGTCTATCTGCACGGATATTTCACCAACACTTTCTTCCGCATTTTCTGGATCAACTGAAAAATATGTAACGGATATTTACTTCTTATACCCTGAACCCATTGAAAATAAGCTGATGGTTTTGTTCTAGCTTTAGCACTGTAGACGATACAGTTTTACCCATTTACCACGCCCTCAATGGTTCTAGATATGTCCGCCATAGCTTGTTGATCTTGGGTAGTCAAGGCGAATCTACATTACAAATATCAGCTTTCTAGATCTTCAACCAATATGATTTCTGGTATATCGGAAAATGCATTTTCCGCTTTGCCACGCCCCTAGTGAGCGGTTCGGGAAAATTTGTACACATTATAGATCGGAGATATACACAAGTCTCTAGTCTCCGAAAAAACTACGCTTATGCGGACAGACGGAGAGACGGACAGCAAGACGGCCAACAATAAATATACTCATTTAACTTTCAGGAATGAGTATAATTATTGAAATATCAGCTCCTTGAAGGGTTCTGGGGATCTTATAGTGAACAGTGATAGTTGGGTTTGGGCTGCAGTGTGAACTTTATTATGATAATTTATTTGGTTAACAATTCTATTGTAGACAGACAGGGAGCGGGCTACCTATTAATTAATTTACAAGTTCTAGTATTCGTCCCATGCTTGTACACAATCTCTAGATCTAACAGTATACAAATTACACGTATAAAGCGAGATCAAATTACTATTTATTGCCTATAAAACATTTGATGAGTTATCGAAAAAATATGATATGATATGACTTGTAAAGCGTGTGGTATACACGAGTATATTTGCAACATCTCAGCTCTCCAGGTCTTATATCCTCTGAGATCGACGCTATATCGACTCAGCTCGTCGCCCTAATTAAGAATATATGTATATACATTATGGGGACTGCGATGATTCCTTCTGTCTGTTACCTACTTTTCATAAAACCATTGTACCCTGATTTTCCATTTTCAATGGGTTCAAGGTGTAAAAAGGTAAACTCACCCTCGTGAACCTGACTTGAGATGAATGTCTTAATCAGAGTGTCTGTCATTTGCGTATACAAGCTAAGTGCATATCGCAAGCTCTGCAACTCTGCGGACTTTTCTAAAAATGTCTTCTTGAGCCCATTACCACCGGCGTGGAAATATTGTTTAATTGTATCTAAGGCAACGTCAAGTACGGCACATTGTTTAGGAGATAGGTTCTTTTCGACTTCCTTTGATATATCCATAACGCCGCTAAGAGCACTTTTCACATCCTGTTTTCCTGCCATATGTGACTTGAACAAACGTCCCATGTCTTCTATTTTGGCGTTTGATGCCAAATTCTTTGCATTATCCGTTAAGTGTTTGAACATCATCTAGATATACATATTAAGAGTCGATATAGGACAGTCTATAGAACTCCATTGATTCGGCACTCACAGTTTTATCAGTCATTGGTGGCAGTACAATAGTTTTTTCCAAAATTCGCATCACTATCTTCCAAAGTTCTTTAAGCAAGCGTTTCAGCACTGTCTTTTCACACGACTGGGCATACAAAGTTAAAGATCCATCAAGTAAATCCATGAGAGGCCTCAACACATCATCAGCCTCCACAGCTACTGCATTTCGCTGGATTGCCTGATTGCCGGCTGTAAGATTTCCGCTGCCCCCTTTAATCGACAGAAGCATGTCGCCAAGCTCTCGCACCGATTGTGTTATACGTGGCTCCAAACTGTGAACGAATAAATGAATTAATTAATTAATCTTATAGATATGAGAGTTAAAGGCGAAAAACCTTATGGCAAACAGTGAAGCCAAATCGTCAAGGGCTGAGTTAAGGTTCTGCTGTAGTTCTTTCAAAATGTTGGCAGCATCCTCCTCCAACTTATCTCCACCCATGGACTCGAACATTTTCTCCAATTGAACCCTTAACTGCTGTATGTTGTTCATCAAAATGCAGGCCTATGACAAAATAAAGATGAAAATAATCAAGACATTCGAAAGGCATTTTTGTATACATATATTGAAGAACTGGCTGATAGACTTGTTGTTGGGTTCGATGGCAATTGTACTTACAATTCGTTCGTCCCTCATATGCTCTGGAAACTCCATTTTCACAATATCAGCATAAGCAATTAGCACTTTAACGATTGTTTTAGCAAAACGCCTCATGTAACGTTTCCAAATTTCTGGATCTGGACACTCGAGCTTGCTAACAACATCGAAGCATTGCGTCAGTTGTGTGAAAACGTCGACTACAGAATTCGAGAACAGAGCATGTTCGCTGCTCTTTTGGAACTGATTTGGATGGATACAGATATAATGAAAATAGATTATATATTTTTTTTCCAAAGGTATCCCACTAGGGAATAAACTCTTCTAAGCCTCTCTTAAGTTCAATACCAACCATAGAATGGTTGGAATATTCCTCACAGTGTTCAGAGAGTCTCCTAGTCGTACAAAGGAACATAATGGATGAATCAAAATATTAACTTTATCTATATTTGTAGTTAGTTTGTAGTTGTTACAATTACATATAATAATGCATTTATTTTATGGAACTGTTGGACTGAAAGCCACGTACAAGGCGTGATCAACTCAGATGGATGTCGTGATTTAAGCTATTTATTTTGTTGTATTTATTTACTCATTAGGCATAACAATTAAAATAAAAATAAAACCAACTTAAGACCAAGTCTTGGCTACTAAGGGCTTTCAGATTGAAAATATATAATTTAAGCGCTGTCTTTAGCCTGTTCTATGCAATTTGTCATTAATCTCTGAGTCTCATTTTCAATGGGCACTGGACATTAATGCACCGGTCATGGTTGCGCTAGCCTTCTTTGATCAAATTTAAATGATTAGTCTTAAGCAAAAAAATACTTTCTTGTTTAATAATAGAATAAAATAGTTAAGTCTTTATCTAGTATTTAAATATATCATAGTTAAATGTTTTATATTTATCTGACTCACCCCGTCCTTTTTGTCCCTATTAAAAGCACCATGAAGGTATTCTAACGACACATCGTCATTCTCATTTAGCCATTGCATGACGAACGGCTCAAACCAAGCTGGATACTCCGGCACAGCTCCTTTATAGGGTGGCACCTCCTTAACATAGTTACTATATAGCCATTTGACACGAAAGTGCAAGTTCATGTAAGCAGATGACTTGCAAAGCCGATGCTGCTCATGCTCTTCAAGCGCGTACTTCATGTCCACGGCGAAAAGGCTCCACATAGTAGCTGCCGATAGCTAGAGTCAATTAAAACATAAAATAAATTCATGAATATTATAAAAGATGTACATAGTTTCAGGCATTTTATGTACCTGTCCAATGTTCAATTCCTGGGGAAATTGATTGAGCACTGTCCCATAACTATTCTTGTCTTCATCGATAACAGATACAATCAATGCAATCAGCTTATGCCAGAAGTCAACGCTATCTAGTTTTGGGCCATGGTCATCAGTATCACGTTTCGCTTCGTTTGGATCCACCTGACAATGAAAGTACGAAGTTATCAATCGCATAGAGAACACCGAATAGGATAAGTTTCAAAATACAATTTGGTTACAAACATCTAAATTAAAAATAAAAGTACAAATTAATTAATGAATTACCTGAAACTCCCTATTGTAGAGCTCGTAACAGTTTTCAAAGAGGAATTGATAGGTGGATCTAAGACAAGCTTTCACGCAATCCTTCACAACTGTACTTGCTCTTGGAGGACTCGACAGCTCTTGTACCTACTCCATCGTCAAGTCGATTTAAATGAAATTTAATTTAATAATTTGGCATATTTGTATATTTATATGCTTTTGACGTAAAATTACCTTCATGCGGAAAAATGTAATGCTAGTCAAGAGATCAACTGTTGACTTAAGATCCATTAGTTTTTCTTGACTCGAAGCAGGAAAGTTGTTTCTGTACATCGACAGATCAATCCTTAACGAATTATGCAGCTGATCAAGCAATTTTACAAACTTTTCTTTCTGAAAATAAGAATAATGTTAAATGAATATCTTATATCAAATAATTTCCATATATTTATACATATGTATATGTTACAATGGGAAATACGTACTCCAAAGTTGCTTGCTGCAAAACGATCGCTGGCTGAAACCGCAGAAGAAGCGGTCGTGTGGGCATAATATGCATTAATATTCGCCAATAGAGTACTCATGACTGCTGGAACTCCCGGGCAGAGATACTTAGCGGAAAGGCAGTGAAAATGAGTCATTGCTTGATATATATTTTCGATACCATAACGCATTGAAAACTCGTCCACAATTTCTTCGGGAATTTCATCAAAGTAGAGCTTCCATGCATCATCGCCTTTTTGGGTGGGTAGCTTTACCTATATTATGTATAGCATATATTTACAATAAGCCTTATTATTGAAGTCCAAGGAGTAGCATACCATGCCGCTGTTTTCCTCACACAGGTAGTGAAAGAGATTTTCATGCAAGCATGTGTATTGGACATGATAAGGTGCTACCTTCTCCTCACCCTTTATTTCAACTGAAATATGGAGTCGTATAGCACCCGATACGGCAGACTTGTCGGTGCGCTTCTCTAAGTTGTACCACACGTCCATTTCACCAGAGAGAGTTCGAACCTCTATGATTGTCTGGCCCAGAAAATCATCCGATTCTCGCGTCAACTTCTGTCGCAATTTCGACTTAAGATCATTATCCTCATCCCAAACTCGAACTTTGATACGATCTGAAGAGTTGTGGCATTCGCTGCATATCCCATCAATGATTTTATTTTTTTATTTTTTTTTATTAATAAATAAATATTTAAGTACTTGTTTGGTAGTGTGTATCTAAAAGGTAAACTACAGATAAACAGATAAATCTGTTTATACATGCATCACCTGCATTGTAGTGACCTAAGTATATATTATATATATGTACATATAAATATATAATATTTATTCCTTATAATATAAAGTGCACAGTGAAGAAAAAAAAACATAGAGTAGGTAAAAATAATACATATTATGTTTAAGAGAGGTACATATTTCACATTTGACTAAATTTTTTTCTCATATATATGTATGTGTTCCAATATCTGATACACAGATTGTAAGTACGAGCAAGCAGAGGAACGATTTGATGAACATCAAATGTATTATATAGTATACACGGATGTATATTTGTCTGGCCAGCTCAACTGATGGATACTGTGAATAGTCGCCAATTAAGTTAGAAATGTGTCTAATACATATGTATATTAGGAAGTAAGTCAATAAATATGAAATAAGCATAAAGCACATATGCCATTCGAATTTATACCTATTCGAAGATAAAATAATTACGTGTTAACTTCAATATACATACATTACATTAGATAATCAATAAAAAGTCATCACGATTTCTTTATATCTTCATTTTTCTATTTGAAATTATACTTACAAGTTCATTTGGCAAAATTCATCAAGCTAATATTGTATTAAAATATTAGACAGCCACATATTGTATACATGTGTTATACTATGCTCACGTAAATCACATAACCTTGAATTCCATTTGTCAAGAAATGATTTCAGCAATGCACCAACGAAGCACCCGATATGGCAGTTGAAACATATATTAGGAGCTACTCCACGGAAGCTAAACTGAACTACATATTTAAAAGCTTCATAGAATCCAACAGAATGCCATGTACAAAATATCCATAAACAAGTAGTTACACTGAATGTAAATAGATACTTTATTATAGAAATAATGGAAATACCGAGTATAGGGATTAGGAATGTTATACTGGACCACTATCGGGCAGCTATACAATAGTTGTTTCAGGAATGAAACAATAGAAGAAATAGCTCTACGCTTTGGATGAAATTAATTTCTTTTGAAAGCGCTTTAGATTGTCAGAAGTCAAAGTTCGTAGGGTACCAAGATTCTTGCATTGATCCAACGAACCAAAGCCAAGATTATTCAATTGTTATATTAAGAGGAGAAAAAGAGAGTAGCTAAGCTGACCACAGCTTGAATCCAACTAAGTATGTGTATGTGTGCATTGTTATACACTTTTATATTTATGGATAATGAAAAAGAGCTAGAGCAAGGGCAAGAGCAGTGCTGAAATAGTGTGAACAAAGGTCAACTGCAAAGACAGGCAACTATACTTAATATGAATGTCGAAGCACGCGTGTACTTATGGATAATATATTCGGCAAGCAGAAGCACACACAACACACTATCAAAATCCCTCTCACGTATAGATACAAGTAGGGGCACACACACACACACTATTAGACCAACGCTCAAGTGTCGGCAACTATATGCATACAGGTTTTAAATATTACACTCGAACTCGCACTCACACACACGCAAACACAGATGAAAACGACAAGAAATCGATGGGTTAAAGATAGAGCGAGAGAGAGACAGAGACAGCGACAGAGAGAGAGAGAGAGAGAGACAGAGAATGAAAATTAGATAAATTATACATACATTAGATATCACATACACATAGAGAAAATTATTAAGGATTAGAGAGAAAGAGAGTGCATGTATTATATAAGTACTATTCGTGTGGGTAGTATGTACATACAAATGGCAGTTGTGGGAGTACGTATATATACGAATTACACATACATACATTTATATACAAGGATAGAAAACACAAAGAAAGCGGAAAATACATTGAAAGATACTCACAAGTGAAACTTCTCGTTCCACACAGGGTTTAGCTCCTGGGGCATTGTGCGTGTTCGCTTTTTCACCTTGCTAACCTGCACCGTCACATATGGATCACTGGTACCGCTTTTATCCTTCGCTATCAGGCCTTGAGCACAAATCACTGTACAGTTGAGATCGGATAAGTTGTTGGATATATTATATATATAGATATATATATATATATATATATATATATATATATATATATTGGCATTTATTCGTTCCAGAACCAGAAGAACCACCACAGAAGTTTAAGAATTGTATTAATAATATTATTCCGGTTGTGTTTTATGTTATTTTTATCGATTTACGTTGTTTAAACATGTAATGTTGTGTATTGCATAGCATTCAATTTTGAAAGTGTTGGTGTGTTAGTGTATGTTATCGAGGTTTGAAACGAATATAGCCATTTAGAGAGATTTGATTTGATTTGTTGATTAATTTAAATATTCGTTTCCAATTGTAAATCATTTTGTTTTTTGGATTTATGGTTTGTTCAGTTTTGTTAATCAAGGAAGAAAGAAGAAGAGAAAAAAACGGAAGTTGGAATTTTTTAGTTAATGATCTTTTGTTAATTCTTAAGAACACAGCTCGCAATAAAAATGTTTGGGCAGTTTAGTTAGGCATTTAGGCCAACAGATTCTGACCAAATTTCACTTTTATCACAATCTAATCTACAAATTGCAACGGCACAAATGTCGTGAAGAAGTTGTTAAGTCTTTATAATATACAAAATACATTTACGCATCAACATTAAAAGTGGACATAAAACAAATTAATAATATAATAAAAAACATACACACACTCACACGAAAAATAGCAGGTAATAAAAAAAAAATAAGAAACATATATGTATATATATATATATGTTGTATATATATATATATATATATAACATAAGATGCTGGATTTGCAACTCTGCAAAAATAAGACAAATGAAAACTTTCGCAATTCAACCAGATTTCGAAAAAGAATTTTAATCGTGCAAAATATGGTATAGAGTATATATAAATATTTGTACACGTATACAATTTCAATTGCAATCAGACAGGCAGATAGGGTTGAGCAGGCTTGGGTTGAATATTTTGTGCACAGTAGATATACATATATATATATATATATATATACATATATGTATATCTACATTGAGGGCTATTTAAATTATATTTGATGGATGGATTGATGGGTGGAGATCCAAAGTTTAGTCAGTAAACCACAATGCAAAAGCTTATATCTTCTATTTGCCCTAGTTCAAATTATAGCTCCTCGATGATACGTTCTGATAATATTAAGGAAGCCCAAGTTCATGTAGAATTTAGAGTCATCTATTTCTATGACCATTATTTTTATATTCATATTAAATAGATCATAGGAAATATACACATAGAAGGTGTATGATGGGTTGGAAATGGTTGCTTAATAACTTTTAGACTAAAGCATATCGGTCGTAAAATTAATGCTAGGAATAGCGAAGAGAGAGGTGTGTTTAAGATAGAAAGAGAGAGTGAAAGAGAGACTCGGGGGGAAGCATTTGAGTAGGTATTTAATTTGTAATCATTAGTGGAAATCAGATATACAAACATGAATATGTATAATATAATTAAGAATGACAGGATGCTGATATAGTAGAACTCATTCATTCTCCACAGATCCATAGATAAAATAAAGATCAATCGCTTTGTATTGATCCATTGAGCGACACACATAACAAATATTGGACTGACTGGGCATGCAAACCTTTATACATGTTTTTTTTTTTTTTTTTTTTAATAGCAAAATTGATTTAATATCCAAAAAATCATTTATCTACATAGTCGAATTTGCATTTTTCATTTAATTAGTTTAGTGTTCAACAAGTGAGAGCTCTATAGAGGGACGTATCGATGTCGCACTAGATATTGGGATACCTTAAGCCCCTTCATTTAAAGTCTGCGCCGTAGCTCACCAGCAAAAGCCAACTTAAGTTCTGTTGAATTTTGATGATTATGCAACATTTATTAATGTATCTTAATAAACCGGTATTAGAGGTCGGAAATAATTTATACATGGAATATATATGTTGAAGACTTTTATCTAAATAGCGAGCTCACATTTGTTAAATATTTTGAATTTTATATTTTATTTATATACACAAATCGTAACTATGAAAGAAACATCTGAAAGGAATGCATAAGAACCATATCGATGGAAAGTGTTTGTCGAAAATTCAGATTTTTCATTTCCCATCTTTATGGGTAAGAGTGTGAAGTAAGCAGTGTGGAATGTCGACTGTGTTTATATGCAAAAAAAAAAATTCTTTATATAAGAGCCAGTCTGTAGATTTTTAATTTGTTTTCATATATATATAAATATATATGGCTCAATAAAACTGGCTCACGGCCCTAATAATATTAACTTCAAGGACCAAAATATAATCACTTTCAGTACTCCCAAAAAAGCGGATAAATAATGATGGTCGTACGGACGGACGCACTGACTCAGAATGCGCAGCAAGGCGTATATGCAGAAAATCAAAATATAATTTTTGCTTATACATACATATATGAAAATGAACGAACTTAAAGTGTGTGCCATATGTTCGTTTGTTTGTTTTTTCTTGTTTTTATTTCTTCTCTGATATGATATGTACAATTGATTAATAAGCCAAATTGAATCGTATATTATTACATATTCTACACATAGCTCATCACAAACATAGAACAAATTTGATAGTAGGAGGGAGAAAGAGAGATACAGAGAGAGTGGGAGAGAGAGAGAGAGAGAGAGAGAGCTAGAGCGAGAGCGAGAGAGAGAGACAGACACAAAGTGAGAAAGAAAGAAAAAATAATCGAACTATGTGATCAACTGTTTGCTGAAGGAGAAATATAACTTACTTCTGTCAATGATAAAGCTTTTTTTTAAGTTGGGTATGTTTGAATCAATCGATTTAATTTGATAAAATTATTTACAAAAGCTATTTTGGTGTATATCCAATAATTTCGATGTTTGAATCAGAAAATAATCGAATTATGTGATCAACTGTTTGCTGAAGGAGAAATATAACTTACTTCTGTCAATGATAAAGCTTTTTTTTTTAAGTTGGGTATGTTTGAATCAATCGATTTAATTTGATAAAATTATTTACAAAAGCTATTTTGGTGTATATCCAAATTCGATGTTTGAATCAGAACTCGAAGCTAAACTTTCAAAAATTTATCCTAAAATTCAATACTTTGTTATGATGTTTAAGATTGGAAACCATCTTTTAGGGACTCATGCTCCATGGTGAAATTTTGCCAATTGTGTCTTACAATATATGCAGTACGTATTAGCTGAATATTAAGGGAAAGGTAGAGGAGATTATATCTAACAACAAAAATTATTTAGTTTCTGCTATGTCGATTGTGGCCGTGGTAAATATTTAATATATATGTTTGAGTTATTAAAGTGGATCACTATGGATTATGAAACCACTAAAAAAAAAAAAAAAAAAAAAAAAAAAATTAAAAACAAGATAAATAAATAATCTAGTCGATGGTACTCGACTCCACACTACTCTGTACCTCAGTTTTTTACAGGTTGATTATCATTCGTTAATTTTTGCACTTCATTTCCGAACCATTAAAAGAAATAAAAATATGTATATATTGTAAAATCAAAAAATTTGTGTATCTAGAGTATGTTCCAAATGAAGTTAACAGAAAACTTTGCCTTGATCTGTGCTTAATCTCTGCAAGCTTTGATACTATGATTTAATGATATGCAATTTAAATATTATTCATTATTATTCATATTATTTATTTTTTGGTCAATTTATGTATAATGCAATATTGTAAATAGTGTTCACATTTTTGGGGTACAGAGTATATATATAATATATATATATATAAAGGGATCTGCTTATAAATCATAAGATATAGTCGCAAATACCATATTCAGTATTGCCCGTGTACCTGTAATTGTTAGTTTGCATGACCATTTAGATGTTCCCTCAACAGTTGCGTGCTCAGCCTGTTCTAATGAATCTATGTGTGTATCTGGATCCACACCGAATGTCATCCTTAAATTGGAATTGCAATTTGAAGTTTGAGTTGAAAATTGATTTTTTACAGATATACGTATGACAAGAAACTCCAACTAATCAATTACTTAACACTAAACTTCAATGCATCGTTATATGTGTTTTTTTTTTTTTTTTTTTTTGGTTCGTTAGGCTGGTGCGCTGAAAAGTCCACCCCCACTTAGGTTAGTGTAAATATTGTACATGTTTATGTGAAATTCTTAATTTCAATTCGACCCATTTATCAGTTCAAAAGCAATTAGTTTTAGTAATTCAAATGATCTCTTATACAGGGGTCACTCTTTCCTTTCGACTCGTCAGAGCCTGATTGATGGCCTGTGTCAAACATTATATTATACAGAATATTATAGAGCATAAGCAGCATACTTTACACTCACGCGCACAAAGATACCAAAGACACATTTCATTAAATTAGTCCATCTGTCACGTATGCAACATATATGACCTCTTATGTATATGTGTATATGAAGAACCTTCCAAGCATTCGTACAGACATACATACATACATGCTCACATACCATAAATTATATATATACCATAATAAATATATATATATATATATATATATATTTATATATATATGTATATATATATATATATATATATATATGTATATATATATATATATATATATATATATATATATATATATATATATATATATATATATATATTACATAATGCATATCGCAAATACATACATTCATATACACAATTAGTAAGGGAGTAATGCAAATGTTTTTGTTAAATCACATTTTCACATTGATGTGGAGAGTCAAACCTGTAATTGCGATCTTTGCCGACCATTTACTAGTTCCATCGAGGACGCTCTGCTTCACAGCCTTCATATGGCCAGTATGGCTCTTCTCTTCAATGCTGAACACGGCTCTAAATAGGTTATATATGGATGGGTATGTAGTAAAGTGCGTGAGGGGCATATCGTGTCTTGTCAAAAAGCTTTTTACATTATATTTTCTTTATATTTGAGAACACTGTATACACTGCCTCTCTTAGGTTAGACACACCCGTTTTTTGTTTTTTTTTTTTTTTTTTTTTTTTAGTAGGCTTGCCTTGGTTGCTAAAAGAATTTTTTTAATGAAAGTTCGAGTCTAGTTCGGAAAATATTGTTCATAATTTATTGATATTCAAAGAGATAACTGTGCATTTGATTTTAATGTTTGACTTTTTGGGAAGTCAATGAATTACTTGCACATAAATTTTGTAAGGTTTGTGTTAAAAAGTTCAGCTACTGCTTAAGTAAAATCTAAAAATTAACAAATCATTTTCAATTGATATTAATAAATTTATTAGAACGTCAAAAACTACACTCTTCCACTTACAGGGAATATCTAGTAGAAATATTGCCGAAAAGATTAGAACTGTTGATAGATATTTGAAAGATTCATAGACATATGGAACACACTTCAAAGGGCGAAAACGAGCACTTACTTCCCGAGATGAGCGTAAAATTGTTCAAATTGCTTCCAATTCGACCAAGGCTGCAGCTAAAATTAAGAAATCATCCGGTGTAAATGCCAGCCTTTCAACTAATTCGCGTACAATTAGAAATGCTAACATCTAAAGCACTGAAAATTATGAAATAACCACCTCTAAATGCTATATGTAAAGAAAAGCGGCTTCAATATGCGAGAGAATACATGAAATGGACAGATGTATGAGGCTATTGCGAACCAAGGAGGCAGTACACATTATTTAAATTATTTCTTTATTTTTACTTGTTTAAATATTTAGAAAAACTACAAGTAATACTATAAATGAAGTTCTTTTCTTAAAAAAAAAAAAAAAACAAAAAATAATAAATCAGTTGAAGTGCGTCTATTGACGAAGAACAAAAATTAAGCAAATATTAACGAAAGTATTAGTGCGTCTAACCTAAGACCAGCAGTGTATATTTTACTCTTGTATATGTATATTTCTCGAACATTATTTATCGACGTAAACCGAATTGGACTATCATTTGGTTTCATTTAATTACTAATTGAATGAAGTAACACCTTAAGGGCAAATATTTGGAGATAGATTATCACAGAAGAAACCTCGGGTTGATTAGCATCACACACTATTTTTAGAGAACTAATTATTATTGAAAAAGAGTTTTTAATTGAAAGATTAGTAATATATGAATTACTAATAATTCAGTTTTTTAGCATATGATTTTTTTGGGTATCGAATATGATCGAAATAAGTTGATGTTAACTGATTTTATTCTTTAGTCTATTGAACGATTACTAGCTGTTTATATGAGTCAAGACATTTTCCAATTATTATAATCGATTCCTTATTCGTCACATATAGATGCTTATGAATATCCGCACCAGCCACACAAAAAGTATATTTCAAAGCGTTACCTGATCAACTCAAATATTTCCGGCTTTTCCCGCTCGCGTTGCTTCATCCGATCCTTCATTGCTGTAATTATCGAATTGGCCTTATCCTCGGCGCCGTGCTTGGAGCTCTTCTCAGCAGCACCTACAAATACAAACGTTAACTCTCTATACGAGTACACATCGCTAATGCAAAATTGGACATACACAATGTAAAATAAAAAAATCGACTTACGCTGTAGACAGTCGGCATTCAATAAGTCCTTACACTTCTCATGGCATTTCACCCCGCACTCTGTGCACCGCACTCCCTGCCTTGCGATGCCCCATAGCAATCCCTCGCACTCATAGCAGTAAGTCGGCGAGGTAGCCGTCCAAAGTACAAAATTATGTGGAGTCGTCGAAGATATTGGATATATGAGCGCCTGAAGTGCCTTTTTATAGACATGCATTTTCTAAAAACCGAAATAAGTTAGCCTCAAGACGAAAAATTTAAAATATGAAATTATAAAGAAACTGTCTGGCATATAAAGCGATGAGATCTTTCTATACGACGCAGGTTCATATCCAAAATAGTAACAAATCAATAAGAATAAACTCTATGATAGAGTATAGAAATAAATAAATATGTGCAATATATTCATTCTATTCATTTGTATACTTTGTCATTTATCGATATATAATTCAAAAGCGAATTGTGTTCAATAAAGTTGTCAAATATATTAAAATAAAAATATTGTAATTAATATAATAAATATATGAATAATATCGTAATATCGAGCCTCTTACCAGTTCTTCATCATTGAGCGTGGCCCTGGGCACAGCTGATGTGAGTCCAGCATTCCGCTTTGTGGCTGCCATTGTCTATATATATATATATATATATATATATATATATATATATATATATATATATATATATATATAAATTAAAATAGAAGAGGAAGATACGATCTAATTGCTGAGTGAAGTTCGAAAGTAAAATTATAATTATTGTTCGATTATTGTAATATCAATGCTAATCTTAATTAGAGACAAAAATGCAACAATTCAAGCAAAGCAATTTTTATCAAATACAACCAAATTCAATTACTAGAATAAAATTAACTTTTAACTGCTTTGAAATGTTTTGGCAAGTATATAATATACATATTATTACCATATTAGGGTATGTATATTATAATATAGCAAACGTATGCATACATACATATATAAAAAAGCTAATGCTATCATCGAGATCATATATATATATATATATGTATATATATGTATATATATATATATATAATAATAATAAAATAAACAAAATTATGATTTACAATATTTATTAGGTGGAAAAAATTATAACAGAGAAAATGCAAATAACAGTTATATTAAGGTAGACCTGGGCTGGCGTATTCTCTTTAATAATTTACGTTTACTATTTTAAGCAATTTGTTTTTGCAAGTACCGACCTTACGCGTGCCAGACCAGTTTTATCAGTTAAAGAATGATTGAATTCAATTTGTGACTATACTTATTATCTACATTAAAAACTTCTCGTAAGTTTTGTTGATCCATTCAGCAATACAACAATTAACGTACGTACATACGTATAAACGTAACTTCAAGAGCTTTAGCCGCCTAAGTGAACATTATTATAAATAAAAATATATGGAAACAGTAAATTACATATATATATTGATATAAATACTACAATTTGATAAAAACAAATGCAAAATGTTGCGAAAATTGTGAATACTATATAAAAGTTTTTAGCAATATGTGAATTGAAATTGAAATAGTAAATTTGAGAAAAATGTTGAGAATTCGTTAATCTTTGTATACCTTGAGCACCTGTGATCCATTTAAACAATTTTGGTTGTACAAAAGAAAACAAATATTTAACATCCGTATAAAAGGCCTTAAAGTTTTTTTCAATTTAACAATTGAAAATTAATTTAATAATTGTTTTAGATGTGTGGGTATATGGAAATTAATATATATATAAAGGAGTATATATGTATATTATATGGAGACATATATGCTTTTTAGTCTGTGTTTCAGATTTGATTTAATAATGAACAATCGAACTTACCAGCTCAGAAACAAGGGGAATTGATTTGCGCCGTGGACGAATATCCGGCATACTGTCAATATTGCTGTAGAATGGATTATCCCCCGGATGTCCATTGGAGCGTAGGCCCACATCACCTGTACCTGTGCCATTCTATCAAATAAATATGTGAAGTATTATTATTATTATTATTATTATTATTATTATTATTATTATTATTATTATTATTATTATTATTATTATTATTATTATTATTATTATTATTATTATTATTATTATTATTATTATTATTATTATTATGACCTTTTTAATATTTTCTAATATTCATATGCATTTATATATTATTATTATTATTATTATTATTATTATTATTATTATTATGACCTTTTTAATATTTTCTAATATTCATATGCATTTATATATTATTATTATTATTATTATTATTATTATTATTATTATTATGACCTTTTTAATATTTTCTAATATTCATATGCATTTATAGAATAACATATACAGTAGAATCCGGGTCGTCGATATATCCGGAAGACGCTATAACCGTATAAGTTTGCTTATAATTATTATTATTATTATTATTATGACCTTTTTAATATTTTCTAATATTCATATGCATTTATAGAATAACATATACAGTAGAATCCGGGTCGTCGATATATCCGGAAGACGCTATAACCGTATAAGTTTGCTTATAAAAGTTTGTCTGGGGACCAGAATTTTCGTCGCAATAACCGTACGGACGCTATAAGCGGAGTCGCTTTAAGCGGATTCTGGTGTATTTATTAACTGTCAATTGGATATTTAAACTTGCTATGTTAACCCTCTAAGACTACTTTCTAAAATAAAGGCAGAAATTAGTTCGAATAATTTTTTTTTAAGTAAATAGGGGCTCCTGAGTTCAAATATGAACTCAGAAAAAATCTAGAAGCTTTCGTTTACCTGGAAGGTGAGAAAATGTAAATAAGTGCCTCAAGGCACTCTTGGGGCTTAAAGGGTAAAAAAATATTTCCCAAAAAAATTGATTTTTTTATTTTTTTAAATTTTTTTTTCTCTAAATCATATTATTTGTTGCTCTGATACTCAGCAAAACAATTTGCATTGGCCGAGAGGCATAAATGCAGTTTGCACAATATGCAAATGCACTGCGTTTGTGAAGTTTTGCAGTGCTTGACCATCTTTTTCCACATTGCGATCCAACTGCTCTGGTTCATGGGGTCTAATGATTCAAAAGGTCACACCTCAAGTCCTTTATTGGGTGGATATTTAATTTTTGGCATTATTTGAGTTGTGGCTGCAAGGGTCGCCGAGAAATTGGCGACTGCATAGTATGTGATGGCGGTATATTGGCATGTAAATTAAAATGCTGATATAGTGATGAATATCTTCCGTTGTGATTTTAACTTTGTTGGCAATATTTTCCTTCAGGGATGCGCGTCCTCGACTATCATATTTATAATGTCAGAGTTAAACAAAAAAATATAGTTGATGCGGAGTTTTCAGATGGGTTAATTTAGGATGCCAACGAAGAGTCGCCTTGAAAAGATATATTGTTAATGTGCAATTGCTTTGATTGTTGTGCCATATAACTTCCTTTTTAATTTACTCGATATCTACTCATAACAAATTAATGAGTTGGACTACAAATAAAAGTAATGATTTGCTTACTAAGCCTAATAAAGCTACCAGAAGACGGTAAAGATACACGTGTTGCTACTTCAATAACTGGCAATGGTGATTGAGGCCTCTTAGGAGATTTTCGAGAACGCTCATAGTTCTGCACATTATTGTCATTGTTTTCAAAAGTACTGCACATTAAAGGTACCGTAGACGCATCTTCTAATACAGTCTTTAGAAACTGTTCCAGGTTTTCATCCTCTTTGTCACTTCATATACTCGATATGTCCACATCCGAAGGAACTGATTCGAAAAACTCCAGGAGTTGTTCATTCATCAGACCATTTATAGTGCCCTCTTGAAGCTATTTTTCAATCTCTATTAACAATTTTCAACAATAAATGAAAATCACACACAAATCATACAAGAAGTGCAAGCAGTTGTGGAATAGCTGCTGACAACAAATTTTGCCGTTAAGCCCCAAGAGTGCCTCAAGGCTCTTATCACTTTTACGATGCTACTAAGCTCAATTTCAACATATTCGCACCATTTAAACTTCATTTGTATAGTAAATTACCCTACCTTTCACGAAAAAAATATTGAGTTCAATAGGTTTTATAAATTCGCTTTTATCAACACTTCAAAAGGCAATATGCAGCAGCTGAAATTTTTGGCGCGAAATTTTATGTGATGTGAACATTTGTTTATGAAAAGTATAATTTAAAGTGTCTGACAGCTTTAAAATTTTTTCAGGGCATTTTGGCAAGTATTGTTAACAGTCCTACGTTTTTTAAATTAACAAAAAGCTCTTAGTTATTTTTTAAAAATTAAAAATAAAATAAGTGCCTAGAGGCTCGCTTGGGGCTTAGAGGGTTAATATTCATGGTAAAATTCAAATAAACTACTATTAAAACTGAACTCTAAACATTACCGACTTCATATTTTCCGTTCACGGTTTACAGCTCACGGCTCAATTGATTGAATACATGGTCATACAATGGGCACGGATATAGTAGTAGTATGTATAATATTTGGTAAATTGATAGACCCTTCAACGTAACGTCTATCCATCAATATAGAAAGAACACACTCGCACATAGACACGTGGATGAGATTCTTCTAGCCAATCCCTATGAATCCAGTAATGGCTCTATAACTTATTTAGGGTTCAATTCATTGGCTTAAAACTTTCGAGGGAACAATTAATGCAGTGGGCTACTTTTTAAGCGCTAGCTTTTCAGATGTAAAAGATAGAGTTTTCTATTTATAGAAGAAGCCAAGAGTACCATACGGAAAGAATAATCCACTATTTATTTATACATATATAATTAAACGTATATATATATATATATATATATATATATATATATTTCCAAATTGTACCTTCTCCTTGTCTTTAGCCATTCCTTCTTCCTTCATTTTATCCAGGTTGTTTCTCTCCTCGATTTTACGCTCTTTCAAAGTTTTTAACAATTTCCATTTGCTGGTGCCCAAGTTGGCGCCAGCGCTGTTTGGGGCCCCCACCTGAGACCCCTCGACACTCGAGTCTAAAATACTATGCTTAAGAGGCGACGCATTGGTCACTGTTGCCGAATCGGCGGCTGGCATATTACTCTCCGCTGAGTTCCCAACATTCACTACGCCCTTCTGTGTGTCGATGAGCTCGGGACTCCCTTCTGGCAGAACTGCGGATGCAGCTGGTTCTTTTTCTGCATTAGCCTTCTGAACAATATCTAGATCGGTGTCTGGTTGCGCATAGGTAGCACCATTTTCATCTAAATTGTCATCCATTTCATCACTGAGAGCTGCTGGCGTATCCGGACCAGATGTGGCACTAGACTCAAATGGCTGATCATCGTCTAGCTGAAGGGGAGTGGGAGGAGGATATGATTTGTGCTTTTGCTTGTATTCATATTCGTGCTCATCGTCGCTTGATGAGTAAGATGAACTGGATGCCGCTGGCAACTCGTCCTGTCTCTGATTAGTAGCCTTTGACCTTTCGCCTTTTTGACGTTTCTTTTTGTTGACTTGTGTGCTCACTTGTGTTTCTACTAACACTGCTATTCCTGCTGCTGCCTCTTGTGCGTTGGAGCTACTAGGCAGCTGATATTCATTATTAACGTCCTGCCAAGCTCTATGCATATCTGAGACTTGAACCAACTTTTTCTGCTTCTGTTTGCCCAATAATTCCGATTCATCAGCTTTCGGAGGGCGACCATCTGTATCCGCCGGTTTCAGTTGAACAACGCATCTTAGCTCATTCAAAACCTCAGACATCTTGTGCTTAACCGTCTCATCTGGAACGTAGTCACTATCTGTACCTTCTGTACAATAAACGCTATCCCTCAACACCAACTGACCAATCTGTGTGAAGAGCACTTCATTGTCTGAATGCTGCGCGTAACTATTTTGCTCAGCCTCAGCTTTTGCCAACGCTTCAGCTTCGAGCTCCTCCAAATGTCGTAGCTCATAGCAAAAGTATTCGTCATCTGTGTCAATGCTGTCCTCCGTGCTCTGGCGACGTGATGAGGACAACGTGCGCCCAGAATGTTGACTACGATTGTCATCGTCCTCCCTCGATGAGGCATAGTTGAGACTGTTAGGTATGTCTAACGACTGCACATGATGATGCTGATATTGATGTTGATGTTGATGATTATTATGTTGTTCAGATAACTGTGGTTCGCTAATGTCCGACGACGTCATTGCCACCATAAGTGAGGGAACACTAAATAATTTAGGCTCATACGCTGCTTGCGAGCAATCGTTGATGTCCTCCGAAACAGCAACTATGGTTGGCGCTGCGCTAACATCAACTAAAGTTAAGGGAATAGCTGATGTAGCCGAAGCAGACGCAGATGCAGTAGCATCAACTCCATCGTCGTCTCTCGAGCTCACTATTGGTTGAGCAGTACCATTTACCTCGTTCTCCAGCAGGGTTTCATTATACTGTCGCTCAAAGTTTTCCAAGCTCTGCAACTTCTGATCACCGGCCACTATAAGAGAATTTCTTTTTAGGTCTCCAACAACAGCAAACAGATTCATTTCCTGTTCAGCACGAGTATCCGCATTGCTATTTTCAATATAAGAATTACGCTGCCCATTCGCAGTGGGAATCGAACTATGGCAATCGTGCTCATGTTCCCCATCATCATCATCATCATCATCATTATCATCATCATCATCATCATCATCATCACCATCATTGTAATCATAATCATTGTCCTTATGTCTTGTGGTGTCAATTTCACTAGTAGTCGACTCCTCCTCGGAAGCTGTAAAATTGGTGTTGTCCAATTCGGTATCTGAAATGCTAGATCCGTGGCGCAGGTTAAAGCTGTGCCGTTTATATGATTTTGCCTTCTGCATTATCCTATTCATTTTGTTAGAGAATGAACGTTGTTTCTTTTGCTTAGTAGCTAAAGCGGCACTAGAATCAGTTGCTCGTTGCATGATACGCATTGGTAATTTTTGAATACGCTTCGTTAGGTCCTCACGTTGACTTCCAATTGGATCAATTGGTGCACTCGAGGTGCCAGTGGCAGAGGCAGTAGCATTGGCAAACGGATACGAACCAGCCTGACCACGAACCGGCATTTGTGAGTTTTGCGGTCCAATAGCAGCGTCGCCACCAGGCAGCGACTGAGAGCGTTTGTATCTGGTATAACGCTTCAGCTTCAGATTATCCGGCAACAGATTAGACAACTTATTCCAAACTTTGGGTGGCTTGGATTCGATGGCTTTACCATGCGATTGGAATGATGGCGGCAAATAAAGCGGTTGCGAGTTCACCAATTTCTTAGAGGTTGACTGCTCATGCTGACTGATGTGCAACGATGACGACGATGATGATGACTGACGATGATTATTCGACTGATGACAAAGTCCCAAATAATCCAGATAATTGCTGCTGTTATAGTCTGAAATGCCATTGAACGTGGGATAATAAACGAGACGATCCGTTAGAAGAGCGTGGTGTTGGGGTGTTTGATCAATATCCGTTTCCATATAGCCATTTGTTGAGGTCAACGATATTTCCAAGTCCTGTGACAATTCGTTTTTCAAAATATCAGGCATTATGAAGGGCTTTGTGCTTGTTGCACTCACATTCATATTGTTATTATCCGAAAATAGTTGAGTTGTTTTGTTGTTCGACTGAAGCTGCCTTTGATCCCATTTTAGCATTTCATCAACTGTTGAAATTGGTTCATTGGCATTCGGATTCGGATTCGACTCGGAAAACATTGATTTATTTTCATATGCTGAGCAAATTGGTATATTTTTTGATAGCTCGTGTATATAGTTGAGGTTCTCCTCGCTAAATACATAATCGCTATCCGATTTTGCTTGCTGATACATATTGATATCAATATTTGAGTCCGCATCAATATTATTTACTTTATTCAACTTATCTAACTTGGGGTCGGCACTGGACTGTAGCTCTATCATCATCTGGATCATTTCAACAGTCATATCATTGCATTTGCTAAAACTGGTATTCTCATTCGAATTTGGTGACCAGCCACCCATAGACGACAGACCAGAGTCAGATTTAGCTCGTGGTTGTGGCTGTTGTTGCAGCAGCTGTTGTTGTGACTTAAGCAGTTGTTGGGCAACATTATCAACATTGGCAGGTGTGTCCAATAAGTTGTCGGACACATTATCATTGGGCGCTGGCGGTGGAGGACTTGAACCGCTTGTTCCCAACAATATATCGTCCAAGTCGGTGACAGCGGCTTCATTATGCTTATCGGGATTTTGTAAATGTAACAGGAACAGCATACTATTATGTCTTTCAAGACTTTTTTTTAGCGACCTTATATACTCATCCTGATTGTAAATGTTTGTTAAGGGCTGTTCAACAAAACTGAAACTTTTCCGTTGCTGATGCATTGGACTCGGGCTCGACAATAAGGGTTCTCCGCTCTTCATCGATTCCAGTTCGAGCTCTCGATTTTTTGTAATTTTCTCAATATTTTGTTTACGATTTATTTCGATTTCCTGGGTCTCTAATAACTTCAACTGTTCATCCAAATCTGAATTATTCCGTAACAAATGGGCGCTATAATCATTTGAAGAAGTTGCAGTCTGTGAATCGGAGTTAACTTGAATTGTGTTTGAATTCACATTTGAAGTATAATTTGAAAATGATTTTGAATTGTAGTTGGAATCCGCAACAAATTTGGAATTTAGTTTTGGGTTTTTCTTTATTTTATATTGCTCAAACGAATTTCCAACTAGTTTCTTTAAAGTATCGATATTTTTCTCGAATTTCTTCATCACTAGCTCGAATTTTTTATCTACTTCAATAACTCGCAAACGTCTCAGCTCTTCGGCGATAGTGACAGGGTTTAAGAGAAGTAACGTTAGATTCTTGTCCACTTGATTCAGTTTCTCAAAGAAAGTTTGCTCAGCTCTGATTGTCTGCCTTAGTTTAAGTATTTGAGATCCCGATAATGATTGTAGATCGCTTATTTTATTTATTTCCCTTATTATAACTTCAGTCATGGCATCTAGTACAGCAATACTTTCTTCACTCGTATCTTCCGACGATGACAAAATTATCGTGCCTCCAAAGTCTCCATCTGATGACAAATCCAACTTGGAGTTAGTTGCATTTGAATCAGGTGTCTTATCCGCACTGGATGCTTGGGCAAGAATATGTTTCAAATTGTTTATCATATCCATTTCGTTCTTGTGATGTTTCTTTTTTCGATGTTTTCGCAATTCCTTACCCTTAAATGCCATTGGTTCCGTTGCTTCTTTGCTAAAATTCGTAGTAGTCTCGGCTAGCATAAGCGAAACGGGTGATTGTTCATTAGTCAATGAGTCGTGAGCTATTTCGGACTGCTGTAGCAATCGTTCCACATTGCATATTTCAGTAGTCATATTGTTATCGCGATATGCTTCATTTAAATTCTTGTAGAAATTTTCATTAATTTCACAATCGTTTGTCGTACCTCCAGGGTCTTCTATGGGTACTATCTCGTTCCCACCCTGGCCGGATTTAACGGCTGTTAAGCGAAAAAACTTCACCTCATCAACGAGCTGGTCGAGTTCAGAAGACGTATCAGCTAAAATTTCCTGAGATGATCTCTTAGGACATTGTATATTACGTAGGCTACCGCCAATTGATGCCGATGCTGATGCTGATGCCGATGCAGATGCAGCTACTTGTTCTAGCACTCTTTGACCGTTCAAAAATTCTTGCAATAGTTCGGCTCTGGCATTGTTGGCCATTATCTGTTGCTGTTCGTACATTAACAGATCCGATTCGGAATAAAGTTTTGCTCGGGATCGAGCTCGAACGGCGTTCTGTTTCACATCAGCTTCATTGGCTAACCAATCGCATTCATCCAGCTGCAGCTGCTGTTGGTGCTGTTGGTGCTGTTGGTGCTGCTGATCATCCAGTAGGTGGTCTGTTTTATTAACTTGCAGGTAATGATTTTCACTGTTATTATCCATATCTAAGGTATAGGCACCGGCTTCGTCTAAATATAGATCATCATGATTCGCTTTCAGTTCCTCCAAGATATGACGAAAATTGGCTTTTTCTGGCTTTGATTCATTCAATATAGCCATATTTCCATCCAATTCCAATTCCATGGGCAACAGTTGACTTCCTGCTAAAAATGCTGCAAACGGAGATTGGGAACTTTGTAGTTGCTGTTCTTCTTGCTGCTTGGTTTGAATGAGACCCAGTAGATTTCCAACAACAGATTGCTGTTCTACAGAGATGTTTTCCAATTTCTCCAATCTAGTCCAAATTTTACCATACTCGTTTGACAGCAAATCAAGAGCCCGCCATGCAAACTTCAACTCTGTCTCTAGCAAACTAATGCGTGTTGCGATCTTATCCATATAGTCTGAGATGATATAATCGGAATGCTGTTGCGAATTGTAGAGCTGACATAGTTGTTGCTCGCTTCTGATCGATGTCATACTGCCATTATTTAGATTCGATCTGGACATAGACATGGACAGATTGTCGCTAAACAAACTCAATTGTGATTGCTGCTGATGTTGCTGATTCTGCTGGCGCTGCTGGGACTGCTGGGGCTGCTGATGATGATGTTGTCGATGGCTTTGCAGCTCTTTTTCCTTAGCTGCATCTAGTTGTTGCTGCTTCAATTGTTGCTTGATTTTAAATTGGCTATGCAATGCATTTGTAGCCACACTGTAGGGCTCCGCTTTGGCCTCGACTCCTTCAATGCCAGATATATTAATGGCTTTGGTGGTGCGGCTGTTGCTGTTGGCTGGCATCGCGAATGATGACTGCAGCAGCAAGTCGGCTTCTGCATCTGATGAAGGCTTAAATGTCAACGGCGTATTTGTTGCTGTTCTTGTTGCTGACATCACGACTAAATATTATATAAATTCAAAAATATATGCATTTGTACAGATATATGTATATTGAGTGATTACATACGTTTGCCAAATTCCACTCTTTTACACCTTTCTTTTGATGTCTAACAACTGTTGATTTTAAGATATAAAATGATATAAATGATATATTACAGCAGATGTGTCAACCTTGTGACTTATCGCAGAGGAAAGCTGTATTTAAGAAGTTAGTTAAGTGTTCAGATTTCGCGGAAACTTTGTGGACAGTGACATTCGAGAAAATTACATGAATATTTTATGAGTTAAACATCATAAACATATTTGACTGCACAAAAAATTCAACACACTTTGAGCGCTGCAAACAATCAGTTTAGCATTTTCATATAAAAAAGAGTTTTAATTATCACGGACATAAAGAAAAAAAAGAACAGAGCGAAAAGAAATCGATATCAAAACACGTTAGATCTGTGCTGTACACTAACAACTGTCGCAGGTCTACAGATCGAGCATTACAGACATGTACATGTGATGTGTACAGTGATGTCAACCACACACATGTATATACATATATATATATATATATATATATTAAAGTATATATTCTTTAAAATTCTGCACACGGAAAGTGTAGCTATGAAAGATACGTAGTGCCCTCATGTGACACAATTAAAACATTTTATGTATTGTCATACATTAGTATGTATAACAACTTATAGGGTATAACTATTTTGGTTTCGTTTGCTTTTCATTATACTCGAAGTTAGGTGTTGCTTTTGCTTTTGTTGAAATTGAATGTACTGAACAGCTGTGTTTAGTGCCACGTTAGTTTTTGCGAAACAGAGGCTACATTTGATGTATTTAAAAATATTTATTTGTTTTTTAACCAAATCTTCACTTATTAACAAGGCCCTGCCACTGAATTGGTCTGAATTGGAAAACGCTGAAAAGTATACTACATTTTAGTAAACTCTGCTTCTTAACGGCACCTACACAACTCTCGCATGAGCTCTCTCAAACTTGTGTGTGTGTCCGTTTGCGTGTGTGTCTGTGCCTGTGCGAGAGTGTGTTTACTCCCACAGAACTTGTAGCTAGCAATATATGGTACACAGGAAAAGGTACTACGTTAGTGCATAAAATGCATCTGTATTGAAATGGAATACACACACAAAAAGAGAAGCAAATAGGGAGAGGACAAGAGAGCGTTTGAGAGTAAAGTTGGGTGATGTTCGGGTCGGTTTACTGCGCATGCGATTTACAAAACAGCTTGCAATAGTTGTAAAAGGGAGTTTCTGGGTGAAGCTTTCCTAAGCTTTTTGAGAGAGATAGAGAGAAACAGAGAGAGAGAGAGAGAGAGAGAGAGAGAGAGAGAGAGAAATAGAGAGACTTTTATGTAGAGCTTATTAATAGTGATTGTTCGCTCAGATACACTAGTCGGCTCAATAATTTTGACGAAACAATTTTCGCGTACTTTGAATAAAACTTTTTAACGGCTTTATTCAGAATCCCTATTGTATTTTCCTTTTGCTATACATAACTGATAGAAACTTACACATATGAAAATAGAAACATAAAAAATATTTATTAAATTTCAATTTCGGCATGGCATAAATGTTTTAACTAAATTGTAATACTAAACAAGTAAGAACGTTGCAGTCGGGCGTTACCGACTGCGGGATACTCATTCACATCCCATCAGCAATTTAGCCAAGTTTAGCTCGAACACTGTAGAAAATACAGTTTTTCTGGATTTGCCACGCCTCTACTGGCCGTAGACACCTAATTTTTGACCAGTTCTTAGAACGAGCTAATGGTAACCTAACTGCAAAATACCTACGCTCCAAAAATGGTATTTTTCGATATGCCACGCTCCTAAAGAGGCGTAAAAATTATTTTTGGGGCATCAATAGAGGAGGTTACCAGTAACTCAACTATCCAAATTTGAAGCTTCTAGCTCTTATACGTTCTAGCTTTAAAACTCTGAAAGATTTGCCACGCACCCAATGGGCGGAGATATATCCGCCATAGCATGTGATCTTGAGTGGTCGACGCGGACCTACATACCAAATTTCAGCTTTCTAGCTCTTCAACTAACATGATTTCTGGAATATCGGAAAATGCATTTTCCGATTTACCACGCCCGTAGTGGGCGGATCGGGAAAATTTTAACATTTTATAAATGGGAGCTATACGAGTATGTGTTCCAAATTTCAAGTTTCTAGCTTCAATAGTGCCGAAAAAAGTTGCGTTCATACGGACAGACGGACGGACAAGACGGTCATTGCACAAAACCAATATACTCATTTCACTTTCGTGAATGAGTATAGAAAAAGAAGTTTTACCTGTAAAAGGAAACAGTACATTCACGTTCAGAATTTAGAAATGTATTTCTTCAGCATCCCGTAAAAGGATTCTGATAATTTTTTATGTTTAGCAGCTGGAGTTGTGAAGATTTATGAGTCATTATTCTTTTAAACATATTAATTTGATAGAACAGAGCTTGACGACAATTCCAATTCATTTGCAGTGCGATTTATACTTTTATTATATTTTAATCAAGACCTAATACCAATTAAAGTTAAATACAAAAGTTATTTGGTTGTCAACTGCTCGAAAGTGAAAAGATAAGTGACAAAATCTTTCGTCATAATACTCATGCCACGCAAAAATTCGCTGCTTGCGTGCAGTCTTATCAGCAAAAACAGAATAAAAAGGGTAAACAGCATAAAATTTGACATGCATAAAGCTAATACATTCTTTGCTTTGATAAGAATTTTCGCTATTTTATTTAACGGTAATAAGCAATGCCAACTTCAATAGTTACAGCACAATTTCGTCAAAATTCCTATGCCGACTAGTGTACATAAATGCTAGGTGTTTTAACTTTTGCATCGGCCATCCACATAAGCTGCATACAGATCAGAATTGGATATAAGTATATGCAAGAGTTCTCTAGACGGCAGTGCCTGACTAGAAGTTATCTGGACCCTGCGTTGGCCTGTAGTACTTGATTAGATGTAAATTGAAAACGCTATAAGGTAACACGCATTGCGATGAAATCTACAGCAGTTTTGGTATTCAAGTTATGCTTACCTATCTTATTCAGAAATTTTGGTAAACTATTGCAATAAATAATAATAATGATTTGTAAACTAAGTTTAATTATTAACTAAACATAACTATAACTAGAACTATTACGAATTTTTCGGAAAAAAATAGAAGAATTTGGTATTCATACAATTCATACCAAATAATTTGGAACGAATTTCGTATCAGAATCTAATAAAACAGAAGCTTGTAGAGGACATACACGACCAAGAGCTACTCACGTAAGAAACGACACTTTCGCGTTGATACTTCAGAAGACAGCTAAACTTTCGCGTTCGCTCTGCCACAGTGGGTAAAGTTTTTAAAGCTTGATAGCCGCAAGACGATTCGTCTTGAACCTTAAAACTATTAATATGGATGGGACTTGGCCAGATGCGGTGACTAAACAACCCGTACACCAAGTTCATGATGCGAACCTTCAATATGTGCTGCACGGGACTGCGTGACATGTAAGCACAAATGAACGGTTGAACTCGTAAATGCCTAAAAATACAACTGTATTGTTATATAGCCGACCGTGTACGTGTGTGAGTGTGTGTGTCTGCATGCGGGCACAGTTTGAAATAAACACCCAGCTAGCTAATCAAACAGTGTAATGTGTGTACATAGTATATCTGCATATATATACATATCAGAGTACACGAACATTTATACATTAGCGCATAAATACATACATTAACACGCGTGGAAACAAGAAACAGCTGTTTATGTGTATACATATTCACAATTCAATATTTGTATGTACAAGGCGACACTGTATTGCCATCACTGTTTAAAGACTCATTAGGTTGCGCAAAGAACAACTGATCCAGAGATCGGGAAAGTTCTCCAAAACAACCAAACTGAAGTATACATTATCATATTTCAGAAGTAAAAGTGCAAAAACCTTTTCATACCCATTCACGAAAAGCTATGGCGAGTATAGCACATCGGATAAAGCTCTATCATCTACAGTTCAAAAGCTCGAATACTGAAATTTTCCACGTGAGCTTATGTTACGATTCTATAAAGACCAATACCATTATATATCGCCTATTAGGGGTGTGGCAAATCGGATTAAAGGCATCGTTATTTTTCAATTCATACCTGAAATTCTGATATTCTGAACCTGAAAAAAGTACGGAATGTATCCCCTAATCGAGCAGTCTCGACTAGAGCACCCTTTCTTGTTTTATTTTGTCGACTTTTTTTATAAGATAACAGTGCCAAAGTAGTTTCATACAAAATTACTCAGCGTGTATTGCCATACAAACACATGTCTTGACACACATACATATATACATATGTCACTATCTTATATCAGCTAATTAACGAGTATGTAAATTCCGTTCCTATCATGGTTGTGCGTATGGCCTTCGGGCAAGCCTTCAAGCTTGTGTATGCATCGTAGTACTTATTTAACTCATTTTATGCTCATTGAAAATAACAAATCAGGGTATAATGGTTTCAATAAAAATGAATGAACAATGCAGACGGAGGCGTAACAGAGCCCACAAAGTATATATATTCTTGATTCGTATGATGAGCTTAGGTGATCTAATGTTTGGCTGCTGTGTACGTAACATATTTCGCTTGAGATAATTAATATTAAACGCTTACATCTTGGAAGCAAACTCTTCAAGTTATGATTTTATACTCGTTCAAGAAGCTGAGTACATACATATATTGCATTAAGACAGTATCCGAATATGTAAATTAAGTCCCTCGTTCCGTCCGTCTATATGTTCTAACACAGTTTGCCTACGCCTACTGGAGCATGTCTGATCGGCCAGTGCCGCCCGGCTGCAATGATCTGCTATATATTGACCTTATTTCATTGATAGGAATGAAGTTATCAAACCCCTTCCCCCTTGACTTGTAGATTTATTGCTTACTAAAGTCCAGTCTTTTAAGCTTGATTGGACTTGATAAATGACATGTATTGCTTGTACGTTTCAAAAGTCTAGGCTATCAACTCAGCTCCTCATCCTGAAATAAATAATTTATGGGGTCCGCAAAGTCTTCTGCCTGTTACATGCATTTTAGCAGGACAACTGCTGTTTGGACAACAAATTCTTTTTGCACTGTGAAACTTGTCTTGTCTTCAGCTTTGTCTTCGTCTCAGCGCGCACTATGTTTACAGCCTTACATATGTATGTATGTAGATCTCGCAGACTATTATAAATGGCGCCTTTATGTCGGTTTATGCGCGAAATTTCGTTGTTCTCTCTATTGGATTTACATTAGTTTTACGACAATCAAAAATTACAAACTTTTTTAAATCGTTATACATTTTTCGTTAAAATGATTTTGTTTATGTTTAATTTTGTTTTTAATTACATAATGAATGAATGTGTATTTTATTTACTTTTAATAAGTTAAAATTGTTGAAATGAAGTTAAATATAAAACCCCTTCAATTCGTATTTTGATTTGTTACACCCCGTTAAATGGAAACCTCGGTAAATCGAAAACCTCTGTAATTCGTAAAAAATTCGGTTCCCTTGCCATTACGAATTATCGAGACTCGACTGTATATGTTATTCTTCGCGTCTTTCTGCTTACAAAAGAAACACACGCACACGAAGACACACATACACATACACACACAGGCACGCACGCATAAAAACGCATGTGCTGCAGTGTTGTTTTACATTGGGAAGTTAATTGTTTAAAGACTTTTTTTTGTGGACGTACGTTCTTCATGATTAGATTGTGATTATATCATTGTTATGCGTGTATTTGCCGAAGCTCAAGTCACTAGTCTATAACCTTTTACAAAGGTGAGGGCGAGGGGGTGGATATAGGGGTGGGGGTGAATTAAAACAAAAACCGAAATTCTATAAAATACATATGAGTCTACGTTTAAATACATATGAGTCTACTCTAGCTCTAAAGATGTAGGAGATATAATTTTATAAGTGACTTTCGATAAGGTTTTTTATCGATAAAAAATAACGGAACGAGTTATCGATTTTTTGTGATAAACTCGATATGCGCGTGCTATATACGGACATTTTTAAAAACATTTGAAGTCTCTAGCTCTTATATCTTTTGAAATCGACGCGTTCAAACATACGGACAGACAGACAGACGGACAGGGCCAAATCGACTAGTCTCGTCACCCTGATCAGGGTGTTAAAATGTATGCCTGTTACATACATTTTAACAAAACCATTATACCCTTATTTCCCATTTTCAAAGGGGTTCAGGGTATAATAATATATATAAATATAAAGAAGTACTCACATTAAGCTGTAGAATAATTTTGTTATAAGCCCAATGCCATCTTTGCTTGGCTGTAATTTCCGGTTTTCGTATGATTTGCATATGACCACTGACAACTTCCTCCGTTTCACCACGCAAGAGGACCTTCTTTTTCTTTTGCGATTTGCTTCTGGTTGGCAACAGATCGGTCAGTTGATCCTCATCATCAACACTAAGATGATCATGATCATGATCATGCTCAGCTAGCTCTCGTTCGGGTGATCTGTGCGTAGAGAGACTAAGATCACCCTTCAAGTCAATTGGACTGGATTCCTCCTCTTCGATAATAATACTATCCTGTTTCTTGATTTGCTGATGCTGATGCTCCAGTTGGTCCATTGAGACGCTGGCAGGAGTTAAATTGGTGCCGCTTAAGTGTTGTCTACGATTTTCGGTAATACCAACACTACCACTAGAGCTTTCATCTAGATAATTGCCACAGTCTTCATCACTTGGATACGTCTCGGGTAGGTAGTCATCATTCTGTCCATCGTCTACGTAGTCTATTGAGTCTTGCTTATGGCTAAGCAACATTTTATGAGAATTCTGATATGGAAGATTATATTGTTGGTCTTGTTGATGCTTCTGCTGTTGCTGTTGCTGTTGACTCTGTTGCTCAATATACTTATATTCATCCTCTTCATTAAAGAAATCCTCTCGATAATCATAACCTGAGCCAACGTGCTCATAATAATCGTTAGCAATTCTATTTGACGGTGTCGCCTGCTGGTGATCCATATAGTAATCATTCTGCTCACTATCGATGCAATAACTCGGATTATCAGTGTGTCCGATCAAATTGTCAATGAGATCATCGTCCGATTCATTAATTTCGTCATCATCAAAAATCTCAGTTGGCTGTTGCTTTATCAACATCAGCCCCGATTTACCATTGATGGTGGGCAGTTTTTTGCCGCTGGATCCTGCTGACGGCACCGTGGGTAAAACTTTCACTTTTCCTACCATGTCATCGCCTAGACTCTGATTCTGATTTTGACTCTGATTGCTGGAAATATATATAGAGTATGCCTTATTATCATCATGGATTGGCATCTGCGCATTGCTATTTTCGTAATCATCGTCAGCTGTTGAGTAAGTCGACTCATGGCTAAGATTTAGTTCATTATAATTATCATTGTCCATTACTGCCTGCTCATATGACATATTTATAGCTGGGATTTGATTGGAAGACGACGTTGTAATTATATCTGGTGCAACTGTAGTTCTATTCTGTTCAACTACAGATACTGAGGGGGTCTGCTGTACCGATGCCTTTTGCACCACAGCCGATGCAACAGAGGAAGCACCCTGATTGACGGCTTGTGTCGCCGATTGTACAGCTGCTGCAGCTTTACCAAAAATAGAGCCGAACATGCCACTCGAAGCACTTTTTGCATTCTGTTTAACTGGCACTACTGAAGGTTTTACTACTTGGGGTTTAATTGGTGTTTCGATTTCCATACTAGCTTCTCTTGAGCCTAATTCATGGCTCATCGATACTTTATATGGATCTGAGCTGCTTTGCATATTTTCTGCGTATGCTATTGGATATTCATTGTAACTGTAGTCGTTATGACACAAATCGTCATTTCCGAGATAGTCAAAATCTAAATTCGACTTAGAGCTTAGATAGTCAAAGGTAGGTGTGATGGGTGCGCTAACGTCTGTGTTTGAATTCCTATTTATATTATCTGGTAATTGTTCGTAGTGCATGACATAATCATATCCATAAGGTGTATTCGAGACTGCAGAGCTGGAGGTGGTCGCAGGTGTTGGGTCTTGTCTCACAAGTAAGCTCCCAACATTTGGAACCAATTTAGAGGCCAGTCCAAAGCCAAAACTCTTTTTACTATTGCTTACTGAGTTCTGTTTAGTTGTTTCCATTGTTGAACTAACACCGCTCAGCACTCCGTCCAAGCCACCTTTAATACCTTTTGAAAGGCCACCCAGTACACTGGAGACTTTGGCTTTTGGTGGAGTTTGTGGTGATTCATCTGCTTGTTTTTGCGCTGGCTTATAATATCCGCTGCAAAGCTCATTAAATTCGCTTGTATTATTAGTCTCCCGTAAGCTCATATAGCTATTAGAAGTCGTTAGATCATTTTCCGCGCCATTGCTATTTTGCTTCAGAGCTGTCGTCAATGATGTAGCGCTTTCAATGTGAGCTATTGTTGCCGTCAATGCCGATAGATCTACATTAAAACTATCATAGAAGCTATCGTCGAAGGCTGATACGTTGCTTACTAATGGCTTTTCAATATTACTTAATAAGGGCTCAGCACCAATTAAAGTTCCCCTCGTCTCTTCTTCAACTATTTTTTCCGTTTGGGATTCATGCTGCTGTGAATAAGAGCTAATTGTATCCACCGTGGAGCTGAGCTTAGAATTTATTAGATTCATATCAGCTAAAGATGTGTTTACCGAATGGCTAGCTATGCTAGGCAGCCATCTAGAAGCTTCAATTTGATTTTCGTTAATGTTATAGCAGTCTATGCCTGCTTCCGAATCGACTAGACTTGACGTCGTATCTGTTAGTAAAGGCTGTGCTTGAGTCATTGATACGTTGTATATATCAGGAATTGGTGATAGTTCTGGAAGTTCCGGAAGTTCAAACTTTTTCATATAATCAACGTAGGATAACGTAGGCGAATCGACAATATTACATTCTGAACTAATGCTAGTAATACCACTCGCCGATAGACTAGACGGAATAACAGTTGTTGTGAGCACGTTACTCAAGTGACTTGAAGTTGTGACTGTATCGTGAGAAAGTTTTAAATCCATATGCTTACTATCATCCTGTTCCTGATCGATGTTTGAAATGGGATTACTTAATAAATATGATACATTAGATGAAGATTCACTTAATAGCGTTTTAATGTTAATGGGACTGCTAGTTGTCCAAATTGCAATTGAATTTGAACTAAGATTTGGATTGACACTTGGCATTTGAGTCTCCAATGAATTTAACGGAAATGATTCCAATGAATTCTTTTCAGCATCATATGAAATCCTAATGCTAGTGGGAGTTATGATCTCACTGTCCTTTGCATTTCCGATCTTACTTTCGTTTTCAATTTTTTTTTCTGGTGTAAATATAAGCGAGTCGAATTTATAAGGTTTCAAATATTCAGATACATCAAATGATGATATCTTAGCTTCGTTTAAGCTTGTTGTTGCTGTGGTTGTGAAAATCAAATTTTGATGGTTTTTTGTTGGTGTTGACAAGGACTGCTCTAAAGATGATTCAATTGATGATTTTATTTGATATGAGGCGTTTACATTAGGCTCGACAAGACCATTGGTTTGATGCAATGTAGGCGAATCAGGTAATGTTGAAGTGGCTGGTGACCATGCTCTAAATGAATCAAACGATTTAGACACATCTCTTTGATGTCGCTGGTCATTGAATTGATCTTCGCCATGATTCTTATTAACTGATGCTTCATCCACTTGCATCTTGTCTTGCCCCAGCTCCTGAGCCCATGGTTCTTGCTGTTTCTGTCCAATACTATTGGAATTTTCAATATTGTTCATAGGTTTTAATGGAGCACTGGGTAACATCGAGGTAAATTTTTCTGGCGATGAACTAACAACAGTTGCTAAATCTCGAATAGGAACTGTGCTGGGAATAGCTTTTGTTTTAAGCGTGGGTAACTTGGGTAACTGCTTTGTTCGATGAGTTGGAGTTTGAATTGGAGTTTCTGATGAATTGTATGTAAGAACTTCGGGAATTATTGATGAAGATGCTTTATTAAGTACTGCAGGTGACGGTAGACGTTTTGGCAATTTTCTAGTTGAGGTCGTCGTCGTCATCGTCATCGTCGACGTCAACGTCGTCGTGTTTGACCATCGAGCTGAAGCTAACGTAGTGGTATTGGAAAAGGCAACTGAGGAGTCTGATGTGCCAGCCGAGGTTGATACAATGCTACTAGTATTCCGGTTGCATATTGAATAGCTATTATTATCATCATTACTGTGTCTAGACGTGTTGTTGTGCTGCTGCTGCTGTTGCTGTGGCTGCTGCTGTTGCTGTGGCTGCTGCTGTACGGGTATCCTAGTCTCCCCAGATGCTATCACAGATGCTGTTGTCATTGCCAACATAAGTGAAATTTTGCGCTGTTGCTGCAGCTTAAGCTGTGCGGCATTGCTCATTGGAGGTGTATCGCTATATGCCGACAAATTGTCCGTGTTGTAAGCATAATCCGAATATTCACCATAATCGAGGGGCAGCATTGATGTATAGGGTCGCGATATTTGGCTAAAGACATCATAGTTCTGACTGGTCCCGGTTGTTGCTATTGTTCTTATTGTTGTTGTTGTTGTTAAGCTGTTGTTATCTTCAAATAATCGTTCTGAGGTATTGTTTCGTACTCTGGGATGTGGTTCGGGTAGCATTCGCGTTGGCGCTGCCGCTGGCAAACTGATAAAACTTCCTATTCTCTCGTCTGCATAAACCGCATGTTCGTTGAGAACATTTTGCGTATAGGTAATCGGTTGCGATAGCATACGATATTTGGAATTATCGATAACAGGTGCAAGCGGCAAGCGGCAGCCAACGCGATTGCCTTTTTTCGAGTACGTACCTTCAATTGGCATTGTGGAACCATCGTTTAGAGAGCCACTCGTTGAATCGTAACCATTGTTGTAGCCAGAACCTTCCATACCATCATAACTATTTCTCCAATACTCCCCTCCGACTGTTGCTATATTCGGGTTATTATCTTTAGCTATTATTGTTGCTGTTGTTGTATACGGCGCATAGTTCTGATTAAAGCTACCAAAAGCTTCCCCATCGGCTGCGTACTCCTCCTCCGTAACCCCATATTCATCCTCATAAGCAGCATATGCACCTGATTGCAGCTCATCATAATTATAGATGGTGCTATTATTAATTGGTCGGCTGTCAGCACTGGATAAGGCATCGTTTTTATTATTATGATAGCATGCTTCATCCCATGCATAATGCTGCAATGAAGTATATGTATATATATATATATATACAGAACATATATATATATATATATATATATATATATATATATATATATATATATATATATATATATATATGTTCTGTATATGGGCGAGTTGTATTTGATGCAAATTTCTTACCGTCATGTTTTATGTTGCAGTTGTACCTTTATTGAAACACCAAGGCCTAACCAGTTATTTGGTCTGCTGTCATTGAACTCAGCCAAGAATTTCACTTTCGCTTTCGTACACTTATTTATTAATTTGAATTCAAGAAGAGCATATGGCATCTTATTGTCTACTCGACATCAGAAAACTTTCTGCAATTAAATTAATCAATGAAAATGTCAGTATTAGATATGCAAAAAAATTTGTTTTATATATACATATATGAAACATCAAAAATATAATTGATGACTCCCCTATTTATTTAAATACAGGTAATACAAAGTATATCATATAATTTGAATCCAAATCGATTTATATTAAATATGATTTAAAAAAAAAGAGGGATAACCATTTTTTGTTTAACTTAGACTGTTTTATACAGTTGTTATTAACACTAAAATTTGTTGATAGCACACACACCGTATGTACATACATATGTATGTATTTATTACAATTGATTTATTTGTTAGCATTCTAAAGTACTGTTGGATTGCTAATTCTAAAACAAATTATTAGTTACCGTTACCGTATCTTTAGTGAAAACATTTGAAGGCAAGTATTGTAGATATATAAGCATATTATACATATTTATAATACGCGTTCCTATTTAAATTTTTATAAATCACTTGTTCGGCACGGATGAAAAACTTATTTTGTATTGTATAATTCTGCCAGTATGAGTATGGTAATGGCGCATGCGCGCCAAAAAAGAAAAACTCGGTTTAACAGTTAATTAGCATAACTAACTGATAGTTACTTCGGCGCTACCAGACTGCAACTATTATTATTACAATATTTATAAAAAATAAATATTTATAACAAATTAATATTTATAATAAATAAATAACTTAATAAAATAATAATTAATTATCTATGTTAGTTTTATTTTACATTTCATTTACATTTCATCATTTATTGATATCTTCAAAATATCAGTCAGTATTTTTAAATGTACAGTACATATTTAGGCATATTTTGGTATTTAAAAACTTGCAACCGGACTCAGTCATATAATATCGCTTTATTCGATATTAACATATTTTAGACCATCTCTAGTGTCGATGACAAACAATTTTGTGAGAAAAAGAGAGCAAGCCAAAAGTAAAAAGGCCGATTTAGTCCCAAATAAAAAGACCATTTGTAAAATGATTATTACAATAAAAAATCTGCAGCAGCAAACGTTCAAAATTGACTTTGATCCAGAAAAAACGGTAAATTGTATTTTCTTAGCGCACGCATCGGTTCTCGGACCTTACATATGTACATACATACGTCCATACACACATGCATGCTTACACATGTGCAATACATGCAAGTACATTCTCTGCTTTATAGGTTTTGGAGCTTAAAAATCAAATCTTTAACGAACGTGGTGCAGAATATCCCGTGGAGAAACAAAAATTGATTTATGCTGGTACGATGTCCTAACTAAATAGTTCGTTGTTCGTGTTATATACATATATATTTACATGTCCATGAATGTGTCAATGTGTGTGATTTTTGTTTTTTCTTAAGGCGTCATTCTAACAGATGAGCGAACAATTAGTTCGTACAAAGTCGATGAAAAAAAGTTCATTGTAGTGATGCTCAGTCGAGACATTAGCGGAACTTGCAGCAGCATCAATACAAATGCAGATGGACAGCGAAAGCAGCCCAATGAGCAAATGGAAAGCTCAACAACTGGAATTGATAAGAAACCTGTTCTACAAAATGCGAATGCATCCTCAACCGAGAAGGGAATAAAGACTAATAAAACATCAAGTGAAGTTTTAGGAGTCGAGGTAGAAAGTACCGGATCTGGATCCTCAGCTCAAACTCAAATATCGACTGCAGCTCCAGCTGTTTCCACGGCTCTCACTACTGATTATTCTAGCATTGACTTGGTGGGTGAATTAGCCAATGCCTCACTGCAATCGCGCGCCGAGTCCAATTTACTTATGGGCGAGGAGTTCAATAGAACTGTTGCTTCAATGGTCGAAATGGGCTATCCCCGAGAGCAGGTTGAACGAGCAATGGCAGCTAGCTTTAATAATCCTGAACGTGCTGTCGAATATTTAATTAACGGCATACCGCAGGATGAGAATTTATTTAATCCAGGTGATGGGGAAGAACCTAACAGAGTGGAAACGAGTCTTCGTCAGGGTAATTTGCCGACCGAATCGGCAGCTGGTAAAAAACAAAAATGCACATTCAAATATAATGCGATGATATCTGTGATCCTATATTCCAGATCCATTCGAGTTTCTACGCAGTCAGCCACAATTCCTACAGATGCGCTCTCTAATATACCAAAATCCACATCTTTTACATGCTGTTCTGCAACAGGTATTGAAAACTTAGAATCATCTGCAACTCCATTAACTGATGTTTATTATCCTAATTTAGATTGGACAAACTAACCCAGCTCTTTTACAACTTATTTCTGAGAACCAAGATGCGTTTCTAAATATGTTGAACCAGCCTCTTGATGAGGAGACGGACGATAATGCTCAACGTGCTGGTCGGACACAGTCGTCGAATCCAAGACGAACAGAGAACACGACTACAACCAACCCCAGTGAAGAGGCGACAGCAGGAGGGCATCGTTCTGTTGCTGGCTCCGATGATCCGTCGATTGCAATTGCCCCTGAAGGGGATGATTCAGTTGCAATGGGAAGAAATATACAGACAGAAAACCTAGAAACTATTCGACTAACCCCGCAAGATCAAGACGCTATTGAGCGGGTACGTAGAATATATTGCAATGCAATTTGTAATACTTAAGGGCAGAATATGTTGCATGCGCAATTTATAATCTAAATGTCTATATATTTATAATATTATATTGAGCTAATAATATATATATATATATATATATATATTCTTTCAGCTGAAGGCGCTTGGATTCCCGGAAGCGCTTGTTTTACAAGCTTATTTTGCATGTGAAAAGGATGAGGAACTCGCTGCTAACTTCTTGCTTTCATCCAGTTTTGATGATTAAAATAACCTTAAGATGATATATATATATATATACATATATATATACATATATATATATATATATATATATATATATGTAAGTCGTTATAATAAAATGAGAGGTTACGAAACAACCATAAGTTTTTTGACTTATTTAAAGAGTCTAATATGCTTAATTCATATTTTGTACGCATACTAGCAGAGCAGACTCCTTTTATTTTTTACATTGTCTGCCAAATTTCGTTTAGTTCCTTAGTAATCGATGTAATTAGAGTCTAGCAATAATTCGAAAAAATGTATATTTTATATGTACATGTGTATACATACATATTCCCATCACTATTGCGTACTTTTCGAGCTTTCGGCATATTGTCAACTGGGCGCGCACAGAAGTAGTCGGATGAAGGGGACGATATAAAATAAAATACAAAATTCTCTGCTCTTTGCTTGAGCGATTATTGTTTTAGCACGAGTAGCTGTTTTAGGAATACATAAACCCAAATGAAGATGAGTAGAAAGGCCACGCAAAGCAAAATACTGAAAAACCTAACATAAATTTTATTCTATGTAAATTATTAAAATACGCATTTTTTCAATATTTATATATATTAATGTATAAGTTATAGCTACGATGTATAGAAGGTTACACATTTAATGAATTATGTATATATGAACAATTATTTAGTTATATGTTTATTTACATCGCTTTTATCATTGATATAATATTCTATAAGTGCTCATCCTTTATGTTCGTTAAATGAAAATCAACGATACACCAATATTAAACAATTAAAAACTGATTACAACAAGAAAACCCCCCTCCACTATTGAAAACAATGGCGAACTGCTCCGATCGAGCTGAGTAGGATGCTGCTCCTTTTTAATGGAAACACAAACTTTGTTGACCGGTCATTTTATAGAATTGTGTCATCTAACTCGTCTCTAGGTTGCAGTAAGAACAGATCCGTTATTATGAACATTTTTATCCAAAGACCCGAGTGTGACGTTTTAATATACGGTCTGGCGCTATGCTAACAGTTATTGATTTTGTTCGGCCGATTATATAGTTTTCACGTTGATAAAAAACCTTGGTATTCTTAATAGTGCAGAGTGCGCTATGTTGTTTCATAGCTAGTTAGCAACGCGGCATCCACTGGCTCCAAGCAGCTGGGACAAGTGAGGCTCCGGATTAGCCAGTCGTCGATGCAATGGACATGATAGATGTGCATACAAGGAAGATATCGCACAGCCTCGTCCTCACAAAACTCCACCATGCAAATGACACATTCGCGTGCCTTCTTCGAACTGCCATCGTAGGTGCCAATGGGCAGATGCTGAACGAGTCCAATGCGCTTTGCTATTTTTATCTGATCCTCCTCTGACATGTGATTGCCAGCAGCAGCAGCAACCCCAGGGCTGCTAGAAGAGGCAGGATAAAACATTTGGGTCATCGGCTCATGCTGCGGAAATAAATCAATTATATTTAAAAATAACATTTCTTTTACCTATAACTAATTTGAAGATCCTACCTGGTAAACTGGCATCGGTCCACGATCCTGCCCACTAAAACTTTCGCTGCCTCGCAACAGGGAAATGTCATCGGAACTATTAATTTTTAGACAATTGCCCATTGTACATAAACTGTAAAAAAAAAAAAAAAATCATATGTATATGGTATTCATACAAATATGCGTTCAATTAGTAAATTCAAGAGGTATATGTACATATGTATGTATACATATACATACATATGTATATCTACGTTCATACAGTGCACTGCAAAAAGTAGTATGCATAAGTGGAAATATATGCATGTTTACATATTTAAAAACGTATTGACCGAGGCTTTTATAAACACAGCAAATGAGCAAATTTTCTTATTGAATATGAACTATTCTTCAATAATAGCTTAATATGTAAATAAATAAATGCATCGCTACTCATTCACTTACATATACCAATATACACAAATACACTCACTAGAACACATTTAGGCTTATCTAATATATATATATATATACATAACTTTCAATTTATGTGTTTTTGCATAGTGAAACTTACATTGTTAAACGTACTATTTTCGCCTTATTATCAGGAATTGAGGTAAATACTTCGTTTAAAATCGAGTTTTTACTTCGCTAATTTCTTAGTGTAAGTTGCAAAATCATCGATATTATTACCGATAATGTTTACACTTAGTATTTGTACGTTTCGATAATAAATACATGTCATAATCATTATAGCGATGGCACAGTGAGAAGTAGTATTTTATCAATTAATATGCTTCTAGTGAAAATAAAATTATAAATTGATTTGAGTATTTTCTTTAAAACAGTCTTTTTCATCCTTTTACATGTGAATTTTCTCTGTGCTTGACTAGGCTCAGTGATATCGTATTTTGTAATCTAGGAAAGTACGATAGAATCATTTTGGAAATACCGATTTTTTAAAGTGACCGCATGTTATAAGCAATAAAATACTAATATTTTCATTTGTAAGACTGATCCATACAAAAATCAGGGTATAATAATAGTTGAGTTGGCAAATATAAAAAGATTACAAAGTATAAAGTATAAAATGGCTGATGAAACGATTATATTAATTTTATTGGTAATTGTAATGCTAGTTGGATCCTATCTAGCTGGAAGCATTCCGCTTGTTATGAAATTAAGTGAGGTATATATACATACATATGTATATACCTAGTAATATTTCAAGCCAGGTTTTATGAAATCCATTTATTCTTTTTCAATTCAGGAAAAGCTAAAATTCGTCACAGTACTTGGAGCTGGTTTGTTAGTTGGCACAGCTTTGACAGTAATTATACCAGAAGGTATTCGATCTTTATATATGGACAGCCATCCACCTAAGGTCCCAGCTTCAGCAGCAGCAGCAGAAAACCTCGATGATATGGCCAAACTTGATGCAGCTAGCTTTTATGAGAGGCACCAAACACACGATTATTCGCGTACGATTGGATTATCTCTGGTGCTGGGCTTTGTTTTTATGATGCTCGTCGATCAAGCTTCTCAACGTAAAAGCAGCAAAGGAAGTGAAAATGAAAGGAATATTACAGCAACTCTTGGATTAGTAGTGCATGCAGCAGGTGCTATCAAATATTTTATAATTAAGCCCCCTCCTCTGACCTTTGACGTTTTCAGCTGATGGGGTCGCGTTAGGTGCTGCGGCAACGACCAGTCACCAAGATGTTGAAATAATTGTTTTTATAGCTATAATGCTACATAAGGCGCCCGCTGCATTTGGTTTGGTTAGCTTTCTGTTGCACGACAAAGTGGAACGACAGCAAATACGAAAGCATCTGGGCATATTCTCATTATCGGCTCCACTGCTCACGCTACTCACTTACTTTGGCATTGGGCAGGAACAAAAGGAGACTCTAAATTCAGTGAATGCTACTGGGATCGCGATGCTCTTCTCTGCGGGCACCTTTTTGTATGTGGCGACCGTGCATGTATTGCCAGAATTAATGCAGGGCGGACACAGCAGCAATCATCATCGTAAGGCCCAATACGAATACCATATGCTAGAAGAATCGCGAGAGCCACTCGCTCCTAGTGAGCTGCTCAGTGGCAGCCAAGGCCTGCGGTACAGCGAGTTAATTATCATGATTTGCGGGAGTTTGCTGCCACTGGTAATTACATTCGGCCATCAGCATTAGTATTGGCACTGATAGCAAACTTCATTTTAGCTTAAATAGACTTATGGCCCATGCATAATTTGTAAATAAGATCTAGATTTAGTGTAATTGTACAAGCTACTGTTAACTGAATGTCAAATATGAAATTATAACAATGTTCATACAACGCATAAATGGGACGACCTCCACAATGTTAATCCATTCGTTTCATATGAGAAGTGTTTTATTTCAAAGCAACAAGAGTTTCGCGCAGAGGTTCGAAAGTAGGCAACAGAATGCTGTCCCGTTGTCGGTATTACCCATTACAATTACAATTAATGAATTTGAGTTGAATATGTAAATATTATAGGAAAGTATTATTTCTTCCCACCACCACAAATGCGCTCCCAATTTCAATAGTAAATACCTTTAAAATGGTCTATTACTAATTTTATTACCTTACAATAAACAAACTATGTACATAATTGAATGATCTGGGAGGCCTTTCGAAAGTAGCAACGATAAATAGCTAAATAGCGAATATGTCAGAAAAAATTGGTTTATGGATCTTATTTATTTATTGATCTGAGTTTATTTATGCCAATTCACCTTCACATTCAAATATTGTACACGTTGTAGCTGCATCATTAAAATTGCTACTCACACCTGCTGTCATGTCAGAAACATCGGGTAGAATGAAATAAAATTGGTGTATTAATTACAAAGATTCGTAATGGTAAAGTTTGGGCCGTTCTACACAAAAGTAAGGAATTGCAAAATCAATAACAACCTAGAAAACGAATTAGAATATAAAAATTAGAAAAATTAACATATATTGTCCGATTCGTGAATCTACATACATATGTATATATGTATGTAGTAGAACTTGTGATTAGCCGCTCAGCTAGTTTTAAGATAACAGTGTCAAAATAGCTTGATTTTTCATACAAATTTAAGCGCGCGCACACCATTTAAAAAAAAACAAGTAAGAAAGCTCTAGTCGAGACTGCTCGACTAGGAAATCCCCTTAACCCTTCGGAGAACTGATATTTCAATAAATCTTCGCGTCTTCCTGCTTACAAAAAACACACACACACACATGCATAGACACACATAGGCGCGCACGCATAAACACGCATGGGCTGCAGTGTGGGCTTCTCATGGAAACTTAATTGTTTAATAACTTTTTTTGTGGATGTACGTTCTAAATGAAACTTCTAGATTGTGATTATATCATTACTATGCGTGTATATGCCGAAGCTCAAGTCTCTAGTATTTGAAATACGCCTTTTACAAAGGTGACGGTGAGGGGGTGGATATAGGGGGGGGGGGGTGAATTATAACAAAAATCGAAATTCTATAATATTATTATTAATAGTACATGAGTCTACATTTAAAATTTGAAGACTCTAGCTCTAAAGATGTGTGACTTTCGATAAGGTTCTTATCGATAAAAAATAATCGGACGAGTTATCGTTATTTTGTGATATATACGGACATTTTCAAAAAAAGTTGAACTCTAGCTATTGTATCTTCGGAAATCGACGCGTTCAAACATACGGACAGACGGACGGACAGACAGACGGACAGGGCTAAATCAACTTTTCTCGTCGCCCTGATCAAGAATATATATACTTTGTGGGGTCTGCCACGCCTCCTTCTGCCTGTTACATACATTTTAACAAAACCATTATACCCTGATTTCCCATTGAAAATGGGTTCGAGTATAATTATCGACAGAGCGGTTGCAAGAATGGTAGCTCGAGATGTACAACCGTTTAGTTATTAATATTATGAAATTATGTTTAAGAAAATGAATGGAAATGAGTTTTTTTTTTTTTGTTACAAAACATATCTCAAAATAAATGTAATTATTTTTAGGAGATGAATCCTTTTTTTTATTTCTATAAAATTAGTCCAAAAAATATAAATAGAGATATTCATTAATATGAATGACAAAAAAAAAAAAAAATATGTTGTTATTATTGTTTAAAAGAGGCGTAAACAAAAATTTTCTAAAATTCAAAACACAAAATAAGTTACGAAATATTTAAATGTAAATATGTAAATGTATAAATTAAGTTGTCAAATTTATTATTATTATTATTATTATTATTATTATTTTTTTTTTTTTTTGCTTTTTAATTTTTTGATGGAACCATGGATATAGTCAATAGTTTTGTTCCATCGATGGCAAAACTATCGAGTGAAGCCACCATCGATGGTTTTGCAGCCCTACTTGCAGCGCACTGATTTTGTCGTGCCCTATTTTTACTGCCCGAGCCTATAGAGACTGAGCCGAGAAAATACGAAGTTCACTTGTCTCTAATGCACATTTATTTCTGCGGTTGCTCTACTTTCTCCGTCTTTGTGTAGTTTTGTCAGTGATAACACTAACTTGGTTAGTGCACTAACCAAACAACCAGTGCTGCCAACTTATGTTGAGGAAAAAAGTTGGTTTTAGTGAGAAGATACAAAACAATCTTAAATTTTATCCCCTGGACCCTTCAGAGAAGTTGAATTTCAATAATTCTTCTTCTGCTTACAATGAGTCTACATTTAAAATTTGGAGACTAGCTCTAAAGATGTAGAAGATCTAATTGTATAACTGATTTTCGATACGGTTTTTTATCGATAAAAATAACGGGAAGACTCATCGATTTTAAGAGGTAAACTCGATATCCGCGCTATATATAGGAACATTTTATAACAAATTCAAGTTGCGTTCAAAGTCACAGACAGACGGACGGACAGGTGGACAGGGCTAAATCGACACAGCTCGTCACCCTAATCAAGAATACATACTTTGTGGGGTCTGCCACGCCTCCTTCTGCCTGTTACATACATTTCATACTCTGATTTCCCATTTTCAGTGGGTTCAGGGTATAAAAATTTGTACAAATTCAACTTTAATATATTATAAGGGAAAGCACCTTTTCTCAGATTTGTTTTTTTTTTTACATTATTTTTTCCATGTATTCATAACGTTAATAAATAACACAAACACTAAGATAGCAACAAAGACAGACAGTCAGCTGTCTATTAATTCGTTACAAACTGCAAACATTAGTTGAAGATGACGGGAAAGAGCTAACGGGACATCAAATTAAATACGCTCACTGCATCTATTTTCACAAGTCTCCCGAGAATGCAAACAAATTCTTAAGGCAGTGGAAAATAAACCCACACAAGTCTCCGAGAATTAAACCTTCAAAAGACAATGTGTTCCGATACTTTGAGAATAGTTCTTAATTTTTACACCAATACTCCTCACATGTGGCAGGGAAGAAGCCGTTTCTCTCTACTGTAAATATTGAAAAACTGAAAAAGTTTGGCGGAAGCCAAAAACAGTCCTCCACGGCAAAAACATTGTGCCCGTTGTTAAGTTTGGCAAGCTTTCAGTGATGGAGTGGGGCTTTAGTTTTTCGAAAGGTGTGGAAGAGCTGAGAATATTTTGAAGAAAGAATTGACAAAAAGCGCGCAAAACTTTCGCTTCATTGATCCTGAAAACCTTAGCAAACTCAAATATAAGCTCTATCAGGATATTGATCCGATGTGGCCGTAGACTCCTACTTTTAACCCAGTTCTGAAAACATGCTAACGGCAACTGCAAACTTTGAATTCCTACGCTTAAAAATGTGAAAATTACAGGGTATTTTTTTATATGTCCTTATTTTTGGATCATCGATAGAGAAGGTTACTAGTAAGTCAACTATCCAAATTTGAAGCTTCTAGCTCTTAAACTGTAGGAGATGCAAACTTTTGCGGTTTTCCACGCACCCTTCGGAGGACATTTATACCAAATTTGAGGTCTCTAGCACCAATAGTGCCGAAAATATAGCAGAATTTGAAAAATCACTTCAGGTATATCACTCTAGTGTATGAGTATAAAAAGCCAGATTTTACGGGAAAAAACTGTGTTCCATGGTTAGCGAAGCAAAACAAAGTTTGTCTATGACTTACAAGATGTCTTGATATTTAACTCAAAACTAAAATGCATTAATTTTTGAGAGATTAATTGTGCAGCCAATTATAGGGGTTTCCGAAAATTAGCATATCCACCGCCAACAATGGAACAGTTCGGATACATATGTACTATATATTACAAAATATATCAAATTGTTTTTGTAAATTGGATTTAAATATTATTATAAAAAACGTATGACTTACATGTGACTTGGCGTCTGTAGAAACATATCGACATCGGGATATCGCTTGCTCCTCCCTCACCTTGCGCCTCTGTTTTGTCATCGGCTCCTAATTCACTTGATCCTCCTTCACCTGGTCCCATATCTGTTTCTCATGTTGATGTTTCTATTCAAACCCAAGCCCCTGTTCCAAATTTGGATACTACTTCTATTGTTGCTCAAACAAAGAGTGATAATAAATCGGCCACTCCGGGCATCACCTTATCCGTTGTCTCTCCTCGAAAGCAAGTATTTTTATCTAGGCTTTCATCTGATACTACATGTGAGGCAGTATCTGCTTTTATTTCTAGCAAGATATCAGCCAATGTTTTTATATCGAAGTTTAGTTTCGCAACTCCGCGAGAAATTGCTTCATTTAAGATTAATGTGCCGATGGAATATTTTACAACCATATGTGACCCTAAATTCTGGCCACCTCACGTAGTCGTGCATGAATTCAAACCTAAGAATCGCAACAAATCAACTCCTGTTTCCTTGAATCCACCTTCGGTGCAATCAACATCAAACATTATACCAACAAACTAAATAGTTTACATTCCTCTTCTCATATGTCCCTAGTTTATCAAAATGTACGCGGCCTTAATACTAAACTTAAAAATTTATTCTTACATAGTTTTAGTGTTCAATATGATATTATTGCTTTCACTGAAACATGGTTGTGTAAAAATGTTCATAATAGCGAGATCCTTTCAAGTAATTTCACTATTTATAGACTTGACCGTGCTGTGCGTAGAGGGGGTGGGGTGTTAATTGCTGTTAAATCCTGTATTCTTTCCGAAGGGCTTAGCTTTTCGTCCCTTCATGATGCAGAGATTATAGGGGTTAAATTAACTCTCCCATCGTGCTCCTTATTTATCACTTGCTCTTACATCACTCCATCGTCTGATATACAAGTTTATGTTCAGCATATAACTTGTATTAAAGAAATTTATGATCATGTAAATGATAAAGACTTGTTTCTGGTTTTGGGTGATTTTAATATTCCCAACACTTCTTGGTCATCAATTTTTAATGCAAATTACTTTATTCCGACTATCGATCACTATCTCTTTGATGAATTGTTTAACTTGTCTATGTTTCAGATTAACTCTATTTCAAATCATCTAAATCGCACTCTAGATCTTGTGTTTGCTAATCAAGATTCGCTCATAAATGTCGCGAGATCAACTCCTTTCTGCTTACCAGAGGATACACATCATCCCACTTTAGAGGTTTTATTCAGTGTTGATAATCCTCCCACTAATACTCCAATGCCTTCTAAGCTTAGTCGCTGTTATCGTAAATGCAATTTTGTTCTGCTTAATGAATTAATTAATTCAACAGACTGGTCTATTTTATATGAGTCGGTTGATATTAATTTGGCAGCATCGTTCTTTTATTCTACCTTAAACTCTATTCTGGATGTTTGTGTCCCTCTCTGCCGTTTTTCGCCAGTTTCAAATAAGCCACCTTGGTTTACCAAAACACTTTCGAACTTAAGAAACATTAAAACCAAATGTTTCAGAAATTATAAAAAATCTGGTTCAAGTGTTGACTGGTCCAAATATTCCATTGCCAAGTCAAATTTCAATCTTTTGAATTCTAGTTGTTATGAGAATTATCTTATACGTTGCAAACGTCAGTTTGCTCGAGATCCTAAACAATTTTACTCATTTGTTAATTCGAAGCGTAAATCTTCTGGTTTGCCATCCTCATTTGTCCTTGGTGGTGTAAAAACTTGCAATGACCAGGATTCCTCTGATCTATTTGCTGATTTTTTTCAATCCACCTATTCTTCTGCTGATCTCAACAGCAACTCATATCCACATTCACTTCCTGAATTTGGGTCTATAAATGCTCCTAAAGTTACTGCAGCCTCTCTGGCTGCAGCCATTAGGACATTGAAATCATCTTTCTCTCCTGGTGCAGATAATATTCCTAGTTGTGTGATTAAAGAGTGCAGTGTTTCTCTTCAGTCACATCTACTAAAATTGTTTAACTTGTCCTTGGATACTTCTGTGTTCCCGTCAATCTGGAAAGATTCTTTTATCATTCCCTTATATAAAAAAGGTGGAAGATCTGATATTTCCAATTATAGAGGCATTGCCAAATTATCTGCTATTCCGAAGTTATTTGAGAAAATAATAACGTCGGCCTTGCAGCATTTTTGCAAATCGATTATTCAACCATCTCAACATGGTTTTGTTCAAAATCGATCAACATCCTCTAATTTACTCGAGTTTACTTCGCTCATTAATGACAGCTTTGCTAAAAAAATGCAAACTGATGTTATTTATACTGACTTCAGTAAAGCATTTGACTCTGTACATCATCATATACTTATTCTTAAGCTTGAACGCTTAGGATTTTCACCTAGACTTGTGTCTTGGATTTCTTCCTATTTAATGGGTAGAACCCAAAGAGTCTTGCTGAGAACAGCTATGTCTAAAGAGATCTTTGTATCGTCTGGTGTACCTCAGGGTAGCCATTTGGGTCCATTGCTCTTTTCCCTTTTCATAAATGACCTTCCTAGCTGTATCTCATATTCCACCATATTTATGTATGCTGATGATGTTAAACTTTGCCTCCCCTACTCCAATGCAAATGGTCATCATCACCTTCAAGATGACCTAAATGCATTTCAACTTTGGTGTGTGGCAAACCAGCTGGACTTAAATTGTTCAAAGTGTATGACAATGACCTTCAGTCGTACCGTTCCCCTAATTGCTGATTATAAAATTAGTAACATTTCCCTAAGACGCATCTATACAGTCAAAGATCTTGGTGTGCTCTTTGACTGTAAACTTAACTTCAATCTCCATATTTCTACCATCGTTAATGAAGCCAAAAGTGTGCTTGGCTTTATTAAACGGTGGTCTAAGGAATTTAAAGACCCTTTTACCACCAAGCGATTATTTACTTCGCTTGTGCGTCCTATCTTAGAGTACTGCTCTGTTGTATGGTCTCCTCAGCATAAACTGTATCAGGATCGTATTGAATCGGTCCAAAAACAGTTTCTTCTCTTTGCTTTAAGAGACCTTAGATGGGACAGTAATGTACGATTACCGTCTTATCATAGTAGGCTCCAGCTTATTGACCTTCCATCACTAACCAATCGCAGGACAATTCTAGGAATTGTTTTTTTGCATAAATTGATTAGTGGTGACATTGATTCAGCCTCCCTGTTGGGTCGTCTAAGTTTTTCGGTTCCGTCCCGAACAACTAGACACTATCGGCCCCTCCACTTACCAGTCTGCACTAGGGATTATTCTTTGCACAGCGCGTTTTATGTCCTTTGTGTGAATTTTAATAAATACTATCACGTTTTTCCCTTAGAACTCTCTCTTCCTAAACTTAAATCTACTCTATCAGCTTATCTTAGGGAATTCACGCACAATGCCCAGGCATAAGCATTGGTACACATTTTTCGTTGCCAATGTTGTGTTGTGAATTCTTCTATTCTATACTCTTTTTCGACTATTCCTTTACACTTTTCTTTTTTGATTTCTCATTATCTGTATTTTCTCTTTCGCAACTTTTAATATCTTCATTTTCCTTTTTCTGTACTAAATCTTTCTTAATTTTTTTTTTCTTTTCTCTTTTTTTTATTTTTTATTTTTGTTTTTTTTTATTTTTTTTTATTTTTTTTAAATTTCATTTAGTTAATATATATGCTCTAATATGTTGTTTAAGTTTTCTTACTAACACCTTTTTTTCATAGCTTCACTAGTAGCACTGACCATATTTGGCTGTGAAATGTGGGCATAGCTGGCCGGACTGGCAAATAAAACACCCCCATCGGGTCGGTGCTACTAGTGATATTCTCTGTACTTTGTTAGGCTTTTTTATTTTTAGTTGACTCTATGTTTGTCAATAACCCTTAAGGAAAATAAAATAAAATAAAATAAAATATATTGCACGCCAGAAACGCTATCGATATTTTCATCAATGGTTTGCTGCGTTACTATTGGCATTTATTTACTTACATATGTATCTGTGTGCCCTGTTGCTATTGTTGCTGCTTTGAAAAAACAGTTTAATAATAGAAACGATAATGCTGTTCCGTGTTTATCATTTATTCGTTTATGTATGTATGTAATAATAATTTTAATGACTTAATTTTAGGCGACATGGCTTTAACGCACTTGTTTTTTTTTTTTTAATCGTCTACCGGTTGTGAGGGCTGTTCTGGGATCCGTTTCGTATAGATTAATGACGGTGTTACATAAATACATAATAGTTATTACAATTTTCAGTAATTAGGCCACTCGAATTTAAATTTGTTATTTCACATGTATATATGTATGTTTATGTATGTATGTGAGTGTGTACATACTTTTTTTATTTACTGTAAGATTAAGATATATGTATGTATGTATATATGTATCTATGAATCAGCACAATGCGGTGTACAACATTATTTAACATAATATGCAGAATTTCCAAGTTCTTGTGGCAGTTTTCGAGCGCTCTTATCAGATTATCGATTAGACTTGCTGCTGTTACTGTTACAGTTTGATTGCTATCACGGTCACTGTTGTTGCACCGTTTGCCTAGGAGCTCTCAACCGGACCGATACTACACTCAAAATGTTCGATTAACAAATTATAATGTGTTCACGTTGTTTTCATTTTTTTAAATTTAGTTTTTAGCTGTAATTTTTTTTTTTTTTTTTTTTCATTATTTATATTATTGTTTAACGATGTTAATTTCATGCTCAATTAATAATGTATTCGTGTATCTAGGAGAGTGTGCAACATATGGTTATGGGTATGTAGATATATTGTATGGATTGGTAGGCAATTGGATGACTGTATGTATGTACGTAACTGTTGTCGTTTAGCCATCTAAACAGCAGTTTCGGTGTGACTGTGCGATGATAACCGCTCAACATCGATTTCGGGTATGGTCAGCTCATCGGGTATGTTATCGGCATAATCAATGGAAGATGTTTCCGATAGGCGTTTGCTTAGCGAAGTCTGCTTACGCAGCACCTCTGCCAGCGAAGTATTGGTGTGCTCACCGTAACGGGCGTCAAGACCTTGCCGGAAGGCGTTCACCACACGTATCTAAGTACAAGTCAAGTAGAAAGAAAAGAACAACACCAAGAACAGTGACAAGATAGACAGGAAACAACAGTATAAGAAAGAATACTACTATTTTGTTTAGTTTTCATTTGTCATTCAACTGAAAAAAAATCATATGCAAAACACATATACATATATTTATCATTATAAGAGAACCAATCAAACAGAAATCAGAAATTTAACATAAACATAGCGATGGGTGTGAGTGTTGCGGGCATGTGTGAATGCGCGTGTATTAGGCACTGTGCACTGTGTATTAGGGCCGAGTGACCACAAAAATCTATCGCTTTAGACTGCTTAATCTCCAAATATATATATATATATTTGCAGAGTATTAGTGTCTGTGTGTGCGAGTTTAACGGACGGATGTATAGACAGTAAAAGTCTGCTGGGATTGAAATTGAATTTTTAAGCACATGCATACAGGCGAAGATGGAATGAATGAAAAAGACATGCAGTAGCAGATAAATTCGAGACAAAACTAAATCAATTTAAATGTAACGGTACTTCTGAAGCACACTTTTAACAATTTCATAAAATAAAACACATTTTACTGCTTAATCCGATTATTTTAGGAGTATTATATGTATGTATATACTTTCATTTAATTGGAGTAGCATGCAATGAGAAGATATTGTCAGGATCCATTTAAGATCCCATGCCATGCCATGCCACAGTTTGCAGTTACTAGCGATTATTAGATAAATGAGGGCGACCAATCAGCAAGTTCATGAACACAATAAAAGAATCTTCGGCACGGCCGAACTCCTTCGATGCTTTATGTTCAACTATCACCAATTAAAACATATCTTACTTTAAATCAATTACATCTTTGGAACCCTGAACCCATTGAAAATGGGGAATCAGGGTATAATAGTTTTTTAATTTTAAAAAATGTAGTTAAACGATCAAAATATTTGTCAGGCAAGCAGACATGGGGGACATTCCGTTAGACGCAGTTCATGAACGATACAGAATATTTACTCCATCCGTTGCGATATCGTTCATGAGAAGCGACAAACTGACTCAATAGAGCAAAATACTTATGACTGATTAGGTGTCTGTGATACATAAGTGATAGATCTCTAAGCCGGACATTCCTTTTTAGTTTTGGTTACTTTAATGTTTTAGTCTTTACATTGTCTTAGCGTTGTGTACATAAATTTATATAAAATAAAGAAGGGCTTACAGCTTGATCAGTGTTGCTCTTGCTATAGGGAACCGGTATCAAGCGTTCTTGCAACTCGCCGCCTATTACCTTTAAAATTGAAGAGAAAGTAAAACGGAAAACAGTAAGTGGGAAGAGAAATATACAGGTTGAAGTCAGTAACGGGTGGCTGCCAAAAAGAGATACTACATGGATCTTATAGATATATATCTATATATATAAGTATTCATATATACTGCACAGCGTACATACAATATTAATCACCATATAGGTTACAAAAACAGCAGTTGTCAGGTAACTCAAAACTCTCAAAACCGAGTTAAATTCTACTTTATGTAAGCTGGGCTGCCTGTACTACTGTACGTGCGCCAGTATATATGTATATGTATATATTTAGAATAAGCGATATTAATAAAAATTGATTAGATCAATAGTAGAGTATAGTAGAGAAGAGAAGAGTTTTATAATTTATATATATATATATATATATATATATATATATATATATATATATATATATATATTTATGCAACTGTGGAAGAGGCAGGTGTTTGGATTAAAGGGTAAGAGAGGTAGACGTGTATATATGTATGTATGTGGGGCTGCGTGTGTATGCGTGTTCGTATTTGCGTAAATAAACTGGGATTGTATAATTCAAATAAATGTTAATAAAGGTCTAATTAATAATATTTCGAATAGGAGAATAGACGCACCATTTGGAATATGTACATATGTATGTATGCTTTAATGTAAAATTATATGTGTAAAGTATTTGTGAATGCATGTTCGAATTAGATAGGCAGATATATAAGTATGTGTGCGTGGTTAAGGGGCAACATGCCATCTCTAAGGCCATGCTACTCCATGTACACTATCCAAATTTCCCTTAGATGCCGATTATACAAAATACACCGACTCTCTACGGAAATTCGACTCTCAATGAAAAATATCGAATAATTATTTCTTATGCGTGTATGTATAGGACGTATGTACTACATAAAGGAAAAAATTTCGATAATTGAACGATATGGATAATATATTCAATATCATGAATTTAAATGGATGGTAAGACACGTAACTAAGATTGACATGGGTTTAAAGAGATATATGATCATTACCAAACTTAATATTAATTATAAAAATAAAAATAAGGCAAAAGATGAATAATAAAAACATTAAAAAGTCTGTTCGCGTTTGCCTAAGAGAGAAATTAATCGATCTATCGTTGGATCGCTTGTACGAATGTACGCTGCGTGACCTTAATTATAATAATTATTGAATTATTCATTTGTATGTATTTTTGCGTGTTCAAATGATTTTTAGCTTCTCACTTTGTTTCGATTCGTTCCTGTCTAGATCTACGAATATTCTTTTAAGTTATATGGTATACATACAAGGAATACATACATATATACTTATAATTGAGTTGGTATGAGTACTTGCCACATTGATTTGGGATTCCATATCCATCCCAGAATACTAAGAAATTTATGTCCAATCCTTAGACTTTCATTCACACATATGCACACAATCGCAATCAAAACCAAGCAAAATAAAAGTAAAACTATGCGTAATGTTTGTTTTTCTTTTTCATATAGTTAGTAATACGCGTACCACAAGAGTTTAATATTAATTTTAAAAAATAAAAATAAAAAGAATACAAAATCATGCGTTTAAATAACATTTGCTAAGCGTTAATTAGATTTCTTAGTACAGTAGATAATTATCGGGATACGGCAAACAAGGTTTTCAAATCGATATAGTTATCTATATATATATATATATATATATATATATATATATATATATATATATATATATATATATATATGTTTGCATGTGGGTTCGTGTATATGTGAATGCATGAATGAATCTCATTGTGATCTGTATAAAGAGCTTGTAATATGAATGACTATATGATATAATCAGTGCTGGCAATCGAGGTATTTTCCGAACAGGACAATATCAATTTATATTGTACAGCACACAACAATTAGTTGGTTCCATTTTGATATTTCAGGTCTGCAGCACAGTAGCATTTCCCTTAACAAGCACGAATTTTCCCTGCTCCGCTGTTCTGTAGACAGACTGCTAGGAGATTTCAAACAATAGTGATTGTCACACCGTAGTTGACAGCACCGATGTGCAGATGTACTGTTATGCGTGAATGCATACGTACTGCATCTGTACGTATGCATATATATGTCAATTGATAAAATCTTGTTTGCGTCTTAGTTTTTAGCATTCAAAGGTTCGCGATGTGTCTTAAATTCGGGTTTCGTTCTGTCCATTCTTAGCCTGCAGGCTATGGACAGTATCAGAGAAGCCACTGCCAGTCGGGCGCGGAGATGAGTGAGTAGATGGTAAGTGCGATTGATGTGTGTCAGACGTATATGTTGATCCATTTTGCAAAGTGCGTTGCTGCTGCTGCTGTGGATCTTCGTCAATGTAAGATATATCGGAAGGCAGAGTTGCATTTGTTGCATGCTGCTGAGGTTGCTGCTGATGCTGATGCTGCTGATGATGATGGAGGCTGTGGTGGTGGTGGTGGTGCTGCTGCTGCTGCTGCTGTGGCTGTGGCTGTTTGCTGGTGTAATTGGGGCTCAATAGATTTAAATTGTATAGCGGGTGCACACCACTTCCAGTGGGCATGCCCGTCCGAGGGCTACGCAAGCTATGCAAACTGTGCATTGAGCGACGTTCGTTTAGATCTTCCAGTGTCGAGCGGAATGCACGAATCACGCGCAACTGAAACCAAACGAAATTAGACAACAAACGAACAGAAACGGAAACATAATAACATAATTACATAAAACAATAAGCATAATTAATATAAGGGCTCAATATTTTCAGACTACACACATTTGCACTTTGTACATTGGATATGCATGAATACATATAAATGTACATACAAACATTCAACATGTGTATACATACATATGTAGTATAGACACCCATATGCAAATTTATAATGTATGTACATTTATAGCATACAGTATACATATATGTACATATATATGTATGCATGCAAGCCTTTGCTAGTTAGTACTTACACGTCAAAAGAAAAAAAAAAAAAAAGAGAAAAAAAGAACTCAATGAAACATTAACAATAAGAGAGAAACATAAACATACATATATAGCTCAGAAGTAGCTTTCAGCCGGGAAAAGGTGGGATTGGTTGCTCTGAGCTGTGCTGTAACATGCAGCCTATCAACTTATAGTCGACTACTCTCTATTTATTTGAATAACTCATAACGGACGATAATAAATCGGGGTACGGACACGGTGGGTTTTGATCTGTATTATAATTTCGCTGTTGTTATTATTATTATTAAAACCATATATGGGTGGCATTAAATCATAGTCATAAAAGTTGAAAGTATTATCAGCAAGAAAGTAAAGTCGTGAAAGCAATTAGGTATTGTAGAATAGACACAGGAACGCATATATTGCGTATTAGGTTGCTTTAGATATAATGGAGATCAAGCTCGTCTATATATACAGCTTAAGTAGATATAAATAAGAAAGTACGACTATTCTGAGAATATTGCAAGTGCAGAAGCGTTTAATAAACAGAATGAATGCAACAGAAATTAAAACTGTAATATACTTGAATAAATGTTAATTTACATCTATACCGACGGCAGGCAAGCAGTGTATCAATATACATACATACATACATATGTGTGTATGTGAATTTCCGACTAACACACATCTATGTAAATGTATGGTATGCTTCTAAAATATATATAAACAAGCGAATATTATAACAATAACAACAAGGAAATACATAACTGAAACTCTTTGCTTACCAACACTGAGAGTAGGTTTTGTGTTTTTTTTTTGTGTTTTTTTTTTTTTTTAGTTTTTAGTAAGAATAAATAAATAACACAAAAATAACTGTTAACCAAACAATAAAAAATTAATCTCATAGACTCACACACGCGCGCACATACATACATCAAATCAGTCAACCGCGGATACTACACTGTACTAAAATTGTCAACTGACTTTCATGGCAATTGCATGTACAGCCGCCCATGCCATGACACTGTTATCGTAAATACATATGTAGGTATGTATGTATGTATTTGGGGTTGTATCTTACATTAAGCATTAAGCTCCTATACAGGGTAGCTGTACATTTGTGACATTATCGACTCCGAAGTGATAATTATCTACTTAGAGTTGCATTTAAGAACACTTCAAATCTTAGCGTCTTGACTCATAGATCGATTGATCTTTCAAAGCCGACTTAAAAATTAAAAAAAAAATTAAATCAAAATTACGTTAAAATATTCAAAATGTTCTTGTTATTATTATAATTATTTTTTATATATTTGTTTTATCTGTTAGTATTCCTATTGTTTCTAGATCGTGGATGTAGAAAGCAACGACTTGGTGATAATGCCAGTGCGCCGATAAAAAACTTGTAGATATGTATACATATGAATCGCAAAATGCTCACAGACGAATATGCATATAAACTTGCAGGTCTATATAATACATACATAGACACTTATTACATGTATGCATCTATTGGATACCGTATTACCGATGTATAGGTGGGTACTGTGCTCATGTCACTCAAAATTTGTTGATAAATAAAAAAAAAAAAAATAAAAGTATTTCGGACTGCTAAATTTTGGGGCAAAAAAAGTTATAATAATAATAATAATTCAAAAGTTAATAGTTTCTTCACTTGCGTAGCATTGAGGCAATATTTATTTGGTACATACGCATTGTATTTACTATTTTACGTGCTTCTTAACTGTTAACTACCTTAAAAGGTGGGGTTTAAAGTTGTTGATAAGGCTGAATTCAAGATTTGAAGTTACATACGTTTCAATGCTCGTTAGAAGTGTTGTAGATAGTAGTAGAATAGTAGTAGATAGTAGTAGTAGTTCTTGTTGATGTTCTGGTAGATTATGAAAATTTTCATAGACATAGGTGGATAGTAGTAGAAAGAAGACCTCGATTTGTTGATACTGTTGTTGGTTTACGAGTTATTTTTAATTGATGTAATTATTATATTAGCTTGTTCTGGATAGTTGATGCTGTTCATGTCGCTTTGCAGTTATCGATAACAATGTTGATCATTATCATACATGATATACATTATTGTATATTGGCTAATCTACGCCCCTCATTGGCATTGGTAATATTTTGACTCGCGTTTCAAGCAGTTTCTCTAACAATGTTCATTTGAATTTTTATTCATCACTTTTTTGTTTGTTCATTTCAGTATTTATATATATATATATATATATATATATATATATATATTTATATATATATATATATATATATATATATATATATATTATATATATATATATATATATATATATATATATATATGTGAGTGTGTGTGTGTGTGTGTTTTGTGAGAGAAAGAGAGAGAGTGTGTGTGTGTTAAATGGTAACTAATGAATACGTAATCGGTCCGCACACTCTTAATATGCTCTTCTGTGTATGTAAACAAATATAACATCTCTTTTACAATAATTGATTTATAAGTTTTTGACGTACCGACAAAACCAAATATTTCAAATACTCCGTAAGTATCTAAAGTATGTTTCATAGAATGGAAATACTCAATTGTGTCGGATACATATTGATAGATCATTTTTGTGATTTCATTCTCGTATTGTCTCTGATTTGCATTATTACATACATATAAATGTAAGTAGATAAGACTTTGGCTGTAACTATATTCTTAGCATGGTTGTGCTCATCTGTTTGATTTGTTTATTAGTTTGGGAAATCTATGTATGCTTAGAATATACATACATACATTGAATGTACATAAACATCTCTTTGTGGGTGTATACGTGAGTGTATGTATGTATGTATTGTACTGGGCTAAGAATTTTTATTTATTTATTTATTTTATTTTTTTTTTTTATTTTTTTTATTTGAGTTTGATTTGCCCTTTTCTTTCTCTTTTTGATTACACGATATTCATTTAGTAAATTTTGTTAAGCATTCTATTGTATAATCTAATTCATGTATCTCTATTAAGCCTTTTGTGATTGAGTATGTGTATGTGTATGTGTAAGAGTACATCATTACAATATACAATATAAGTAGTTTCTGTTTATTTATTGAAAATTATCAATTTACACTTCAGTCTCTCGTATTGGTTCCGCCGGCTTAAAAATTACAAAAATTAACAACAAATATCTAAGAATTACTTTTGTAATAACTAAATCTCGAAAGCTAAATTATTGATGTTATTTAATTATTTATTTTATTTTATTTTTTTTTTTTTTGTGTTGCTGTTGTTTATGAATGCCATCAAAGTAAAATAGTTGATAGATAGACAGATGTTCAAACAAAAACAAATTTAAAATGTATACATATAAAGGAATGCGTCGCAGTGTATATGTGTGTGTACTTTATACAAATGTTGGGTGTCTAATTATTTATCATTGAAATAATGAAATAATTCTTATCTACTTCGGCCATACCGAAGACTTAATGCTCTATAAAAATGGTTCCCTTTAATACTTTAAATATTTCTCGAGTCCAAATCTAAACAGAACTTAACTACTTAACTTGATTCAATGATAAACAAACTAAAACGGCCTTATCGAAATAAAGGAAAATATAGTTAGATAGAAAGCGAGAGATGTAGGAATAGAGAGAGAGAGAGAGAGAGGAGATAGAGATAGAATAACAAACGGATCGAAATAGATTAGGCAGAAATACTCATGTATTTAAACACTCCATTATAAATTGACTGCAACAAATTATTGTACCATATTCAAAATAAAAAAAAAAAAAAAAAATGTATATACATATATTTTTCATTTTTATATGAAAACTAAAATCATGTTAATATGTAAATAGAGAAATGTTGTATATTTCATTAAAAACAACGTCAAAAACAAAACAAAAAATATAATAAATAAATAAAATAAAATAAGCAATTTCAATATAATTTAATTTAATGCAATACGTTCGATTTTCGTAAAACACAAACATAAGTGATACATAAACGAACCCAAAGTTTTTTAAATTTAAAAGAAATTTGTAAATACTCCTAGTTTCCTCTGTAAAGTCAATACATATATATATATATATATATATATATATATATATATATATATATATATATATATATATATATATATATATATATATATATATATATATATATATAATATATATATAATATATATATATATAATATATATATAATATATATATATATATTTTTTTTTTTTTATTTTTTTTTTTTTTAGATGTCGGATCTGCCTATATATACGACCAAACAATGACTTTCAAACTGTGACATTACGAAATGATTTGTGGAAAGGTAAGATGAATGGAAATAAAAAAAATATTAGCATTAGCCAGCGACATACATATATATGTATATGTAAACAAACAGGCATCAAACAACTTTCATTTTGAATCTAAGTCTCGCAAAACTTTTTATTGCCAGTACACCTATTCTATATAAATATATATATATATATATATATATATATATATATATATATATATATATATATATATATATATATATATATATATATATATATATATATATATATATATATATATATATATATATATATATATATATATGCACGTACACAAACATAAAATAATATATAATAACATGCCACCTATGTCGAATAATCGAACAAGGGGAATCAATCAGTTTGGACTCAAAAGATTTAAAAGTTCGAAAAAACCGAGAAAAAAAAAACAGAAAGTGCATTTGTTTTATGTACATTTATATATATGTATTTATCAGATCCAATACAAATGCTACTAAACACTACATACATATAAACCAAAAAGTAAGGAGTGTTTGTGAGAAAAATAGGAAACTATATATATAGATATATATAAAGCATAGAACACTATTCGAAAACGAAAAATAGATAAACTTAATGAAATTGAAGAAGTGAAGTAAAAGTGTGTTTAAAGCGTAGTTTTTGATTGGGATGGTTTAGTTGGGCTGGGGTTATATGGGTATGTAAGCTGGGAGATATATGACATAAACATCGGTCTAGTTGCCAATAAATAATTTTTCTTACCGGTACTGAAATCTGGAGGTGAGAGTTGAGGTTTTACGCGGAATATATATATATATATATATATATATATATATATATATATATATATATATATATATATATATATATATATATATAAAGAATAGATTGGGATATTTATATATATTTTTTGTTTTTCATTTATATTTGAGATTTTGTTTGTCGACAGACAGCGTTTTACGTCAATTATTCATTCAATCGTTCGTTTGGAAATGGTTTTTAGCATATATTATATAATAAAAGGAGAGCGAAAAAATGAAATGAGTATTATAAGATTGTTATAATTAATTTATTTATTATAAAGTAGGAATGCAATGGTATTAACTTTTAATGTTTGGGTGTTGTAGTCGTTTTTTTTTTTTTTTTTTTTCTTTCCTATTTTTGCTGTTCCTTGATTCAAACTTGTTAGTTGTTTAGCTACATTTCTTTTTATTTGCTCGATCGGAATGTTTCACTCCACTTCTCAGAACGGATATTGTTTTTGGAACAAATCTTTGACAGTAGAAACTCCAATTTGCTGTTGAGTTGCCTTTTTGATAAGACAAAGATAAGTAGTCAATTCTAATAATAAATCAATTCTGTATCGGAAAATGTAAATTTTGGAATAATTTATTTAAGTCATTCTATTATAGACAAATATAAATATACATATTTGTAACACCCGAATGACACAGTTTGACTGTTTTTTTTTTTTTATTTTATATATTTTTTTATATATATATATATTCTAATTTTTATTTAGATAATTTTCAAAATAGTTAATCAAAGGTTATTTGACAAATGAAGTTGAAAAATACATATATATTTCATTTTTAAAAGCTAATGGAATTAAATTCGATTATCTGTCACACAGATAGAATTCCTTACCACTAAGCATTTATTAATTATTTGTACTAAATATATATTTTGACAGCAGATTAATCAGTGGTGTAGCATACAATACAAATAGTTTATATATACAGTGAGTAACATTGATATTAGGCCCTTTTTTTAAATTTATTTTTCAACTTCCAAGTGAAAATGTTATGTTATAAATTGGAAAATAAAAACATTTTCAATGAGGTATATATTAAAGTATTATACTTAACTTAACGGACAACTAAATGGTCCAATTCCCTGAAAAAAGCTGAGATTGTTGGGAATATATAAGGCAATCCTCGACTACATCGTCCAGGGTTAACAGTTGCTGAAAAGGCCAGTGTTACCTGACCGTAACCCAGACTTGACAGTTAATAAAACTTGGTGGTAATACCCTTAAAGAACACACGTTCAACTTCGGAAGTAGTTCGAAAGTATTGAGTAGATCATGGTGTGTCGAAAGTTGATAAAGAGCAGAAAAAATATAATTTGAAGCTAACTGTAAAACACTGTGGAGATTATGCCATGGCTTGAGGCTTCATTTACACCAAGGGAGATTTAAACTGTACCAGGCAACACAACCGAAAATTTGTATACACACTCGCTCTCGCTCTTATCAGGAGACAATGATCCTAAAAAAGATAATAAAATCGAATCCTAATTACTGTACAGTTATCCAAAACTCTTGGAGAGCCCAATGGAAAATTTGTGAAGTCAATTGGATCGCCGAGTTCACAAAATACCGATATCATCAATATCTGTCCTAAAGACATGGCTACAGGAAGAGTGGCTCTAAGAATACTACGTTTTGTATAAAGGACTATATAAAAGACCCATAGTCTTTTGAAATTCTGATCATATATGGTTACCATATCAAAGGCTAAATATGATCAAAATTTCAATGAAACTCAAATTTTGACATTTACTAAAGAAAAACCCAAACTAAATTTGCTGTTTTATTTATTTTTATTTTTTGTTTCTTTTTTTTTATTTATGTTAAATATAATACTTTGCTATATAGCTTTTAGAAGGGTAATTTTTCAATCTATAACTTACCATTTACGATTTTTAATTTCAATTAGTATCACAGGTTTAATATGTTAGACGGTTGAAGAACCGCATATTAATGTTACTCATTATATAAATAGTATCTATTTCGAAAATAATGTATATGTACATGCATGAGCGCATGTACCGAATGTGGCGTATGGTTTTTCAAAATCCTGAAGAGGATAACGCCATATGAAAATGTAGATATAAGGGAATGAATTATAACGTGTATTCTCATGTATATGATAGTTTTGGGGTATCGTAAAATATAGCATACTATATAATTAATCGTTGATAAGAAGAAGCTAAAGATAATCTCTTTTCGGATTACGGTTTTCATGCGAGTGTCACAGAAAAGTTGAAATTTTTGAAAAAGAATATAGATTATATAGATCATACATAAAAATTAAAAATGTTTTTGTGAATGAAAACCAGAAAATAAATTATATATATACATATGAAAGAAAAATTATACAGACAAATAAAATACCAAATCAGTGTCTAAGAATTGAGTTAATAGTTTCAAAAGTAGAAAAGGCAATAATGAGAGAGGAAACAAGAAAAGGAACCAAAGGAATTTTTCAAAAATATTTAGTTTCGGTAACTACGAATGTGTCCGAAATAGAAATTTGAACCGCGCTACTACTTGCTTACTGTACTAATCATTTTTATATTCTATAAATGAACTAATGAACTCCAATACTAATTCATTGGTATACGAGTATACCATATTCTCAAATCAAATCAAATACATATAAGATATATGATTTACATAACCTAAACCAATGGAAAAACCTATATATTCCTTATCAGGACGAAGAGCTGGGTCGATATATTCATGCTAATTTCCATGCTCTTCAATATAATTTTACTTCGCTTTTCAGAATGGCTTGAAAACCATAAAATATAGAAATATCCCATTTACTATGAATTTTACCTTCTCCCTTGCTTCTTTAAATTAAAAAAAAAAAAAAAAAAAAAACAATTGTAAAATTCTAGGACTTTTGTTCGGAAGATTTTACTAAGAAAGTAGATCTATTTAACAATTAAGATCCCATACTGCAACCCGAGCAGAATCGTTAACTCCGCGATTATTATAGCGCGTGCGTGCATGTGCTGTTTGTTATGAGTGTATAGAAGAAGCGTGGATTGATGGGGTATCTTTGCAGGGTTAAGGACTAACGCACTCTTATTTGGCAGTTTTCATTTATTATTTGATTCTTCAGATATATATATACATATACATATATATTTCGCTAATATATTTGGCGGATTCGTATTTTCAATTTTTTTCAATGCTCATAAGTTTAAATTGATTGATATTACAAAGGAAGTAAGAGTAAGAACATCTGGTAGAATTATATTCACACACACTCCACATTTACACCAAAATCTATATATATATATATATATATATATATATATATATATATACATATATATAAAGTAATTAAGTAGAAGCGAAAAATTGTAGACTGATTTAGAGTTATTGAAATATTAGATGCACAAAGATAAAGGGACATATATATATATATATATATATATATATATATATATATATATATATATATATAGAGAGAGAGACAGAGAGAGAGAGAGAGAGAGAGAGAGAAAGAGAGAGGGAGCCAGAGAGAGAAAGAAACAGAGAAGCTGAGAGACATATTTTCCTTTACACAGTGAGGGAGATAGGGACACACATTGAGACGGAGAAATACAAGGATAGACAGAGAAAGGGGGAGGGAAAATTACGAACAGAAGATAAGAGAGATGTGTGGTTTTGTTAACTATATTTACTACATAAAATATATCAGTCTACTAACAATGGTTTCAATATGCAAATGTACATATGTATCTATTTAATATGTACTTAGAAGTGAGACATAATTTATAATTAAAATTAACGTCGGCTCGATCTTTATATAATAGTTTCACAGCATCCCATACAAGTATACTAGATCAACCGATTCCTATCTAATTGAAACGCCTAAATTCTGCCTTACGTACGTGGGGTATTAAGATCAATGCAAACTATAACATGTATTTCGATTTGATATGTTCTATGGGAGAAAAAAAAGGGGCACTTGAAATGTATGTCACAGCTTGTCAGCACAATATTTAATATGTTTTTCTACTATATCCTTTCAAAACGAAATTATTTGAATCATATATAAATAAAAAACATAATACAATAAAAGTTTATAGATTAGAATATAACAAATTAGGATTAAATAAATTAAAAAAAAAAAAAACAAATTATGTATAAATATTATTATTATAATTCAATGCCCTCTTGTGTAGAGTATATTTCAATCATGCGGTTTTGATCACATATCCTCAACAGAGTTAAGTAAGTGCCAAGTTGATATTTCAATTATTCAATACTTCATGTCTGTGTATATATGAGCACTATCGGAAAGCGTTTTTATAATTTCTTCCCAAAAGGGAAAACAGTATATAAATTTTGTACATGGTCTGTCTGTCCATCCTTTCGCCTGTTTTTATGAATGAAAACTATTTCGACGCTATTTGGAATCTACACTCCTGTACAGCAAATCGGAAATGCATTTTCCAGTATGTCAGAAATCCTATAACGTAAAGTGCTAGAAAGCTAATGCTGTCATCCTACAAAGATCGACAAAAAAAAAAAATAAGACCAAGTCCAAGTGGTGCTATTCAAATTCTGTTATTGATAGTAGAGAGTTGAAATTTGGTATTTATTAAAAAATATGACACATATGTATACACTCACAGGGGATGTCGCAAACTGCTAGAAGTCTTTATTTGTTTTTGAGCTGAAAGCTTTCAAATTGGATTGTTGCGCTTCGAAGCTTTATCCGTGATAATGAAAGATGTGCGTCATTGCTAAAGCACAAATTTCTATTTTAAATTTGTTCTATGTCCTATTTGAGATATTACTCACTTAATGCAGAACTTTAAAGCAATATAAGAAATGGGCTTTTTATACCCTGAATCCATTGAAAATGGGAAATCAGCATGTTTTTGTGAAATTGTATGTAACAGGCAAAAGGAAGCATCGCAGATCGAGCTGAGTCGATATCGTCATGTCCGGCCGTCTGTATGAACGCCACAACCTCAGAAGTTATAATAGCTAGAGAAGGAAATTTTGCATGAATTTGGCACGCAGTACGAGAATATTCTTCTCAAATGGAATCGTATTCTGAATTCAGCATAGTGCGCATAGATCAGGACGAAGACGCTTGAGAGACTGCTTAAAATGTTTTGAGTGAGTTTGACTAAGTCTAATTTACAGATTTACAATGGTATTGGGATCTGTTGAGATGCAATGACACCTAAAAAGCATTTCTATCTTTTGAAACATTTATACTGTGCATTCTCTCTTGCTTCCTCATTTCAATTATGTATAGGAAGGTATAGGATACGAAATATCAATTTAAACACAAAGATCATATACATAGAGAACCAATAATTTGTCTAGTTTGTTTTTTGGGATTGTTTTTAGAGCCTTCTATGTATATCAATTATGTTGTTACCCACTTAAAACGATTGAATATATACTTTGCATTTAAATTGGAATTATTCCAGAATTATAAACTAACTTTTTTTTCTGTTGTAGTGTTCTTCCGTTTAAATTCTTTGAATTGTTCCCATAATGTGGGGGGTTTTGTAAGAATCAAATACAAGTCAAAACCTTTCAGAAGTCTGAATCGAATCCCTAAATTTATTTACTTTGGGTTTTTTTTTTTTTTTTTTTTTTATTGCTCAGCATGACAGGAATACTTAATTAATTATTATTATTAATTAATTTCTTCTCATGACATATATTTATATGCTAATTATTATTACGGTATTGAAGGAAACAATCGAAGTTGAAAATAAATGTATTATGAATTTAAATGACAACGTATGAATAAAAATAGCAACACAACTGAAGAACTGTATATATATATATATATATATATATATATATATATATATATATATATATATATATATATATATATAATAATATATAATATATATTAAGATGCAACAATGATGACTTACTTGAGTTTGCAGACGTGTCAGACCGCGTATCCATAGAATTTGTCCAGCTCTGGGTTTTTTATCAGAATCAATCGAATCGAAGCGCTCCTCGCCTAAATTCATCGCATCCGTATATTCTTCAGGGTGTCCGCGACCCCACCTAAAAACAAATTATCATTGTCACAAATTACATTATGCAAATATACTGCTGTATCTGAGAGCTAGTTGAATGATATCTGAAATCCAACATCGGTCATATTTAAAATTAAACTAAACCAAAATATTTCATGAAGCATAATACAGCATATAAATGTTTGTTTTCTTATTTTATCGATCCAAAATATATAATTTGATTATTAGGTTCTACTCAACACCGTATATGCCCGGGTCGTTTACTTTCCCGATCAACTAACCGATCAAGATCAACTAACATATATTCTCTACCCTGTTATATTATAATGTAAATTAAATTAATAATTAATATTACTTATACATAAGTGAATAACAACTACATTTATATAATTATATTGGATAATATACGTAACATATATTTATTGCATAACAAGAAAAATAAATTTTTATTTTAAACAAGCATGTCAAATAAACTAGTTTATAATTAAAGAACTGTGTGTGTGAGTTTTTGTGGGTGTGTGTGGGTTTGTGGGTGTGTAAGGGAGTGTGTCTGGATGTTTGGGTGTGTAGCTGTTGTGTGGAATTGTGCGTGTAACCCAATAGGAAACCATTCTCAAGCATTTTTAGTCAGCAGCGCTAAGGAAGGGAGAGGAAAGGCAAATAGGCCAAAATCATTTTTAGCTAATTTACTTACAAAAAAAGAAAAAAAAAAAAAAAAAAAAAAAACAACACAAGAATATAATAACACATGGTTAGCGTAAAGTAAAAAAAAAAAAAAAAAAAAAAAAACACAATGTACTTAAAATTCAGATCATTTCAGTTAGTTTTCAGAGTCAAACTTAAATTATCGAAAATGTTAGGGATTTAAATTTAATCAAACAAAAAACCCACTCACATAACAAAACAACAATAATAAACAGAATTTACTCACGATAATATCTTAGGCAACTTTCTTGTAGGCACTGAAGTGATTAATTGTCCCCAGACTAACGTTCCGATTCCAAAGAATATACACCATAACCATTGATCGAGTGACAGCGCCTTTGTTGAGAATGCCATTTTTCCGTATTGGATAATTACTACCTGGATTGCAAAATACAAAAATATAAATAACAAGTAAGAAAGCTCTAGTCGAGACTGTTCGACTAAGAACATACATAGACACACATACATAGACACACATACATAGACACACATAGGCACGCACGCATAAACACGCACTTTTACAAAATCATTATATCCTTATTCCCGTATATAGAAATTAACATACTTGCGAAATCATTGTAAATATCCAGATGGTGTAAAATATAGGGTTGGTAAAAAGTCCCTCAACAACGTTACGCTGGCCGTGTATTTTTCTGGCATTAATCTCATTGAAAAGGGTCATCATGACAAAAGTGTTAAAGATTATTGTGAAATGTTGGGTCGGTCCAGCGTTTAGATCCTGTCCACGACCAGACTCAATGTCAAGAATTAAATCACCTATTAAATTATAAAAACTTGAATAATTGAAATTTTATTCTTACCTGACGCTTGGCCAAGTATACTTACCGACAAAGAGGAGGCCAAATATGATTACCAACTGATACAGCGCTTGACCCAAAATGTTTTTCATCATTGTGCGTGATATTAGAGGTTTTGTGCGTCCATATGGCTTACGCAGCAATAGATCAGGCGTTGGCACTTCCGTAGCCAAAGCCAGAGATGCAAGTGTATCCATAATAAGGTTTACCCATAACATTTGCACTGCCTGCGAATAAAGATAACAAATAATTGTTCATTAGAAAAGTGGGAGTAAACAAGTAATTAGGCGGGCGTGAGTTATCAATAATTTTGGTTCTCAACACCTAATGTGACAAACTTTAAAGTTTTTAGATTTTTATTCCTTTTGGGGATAAGATAATTAAATATGAAAAAATGGTAAGAAAGATCTAGTCGAGACGGCTGATTATAGGGCTCCTGAGCCCCTCAAAGAAATTAATATTTTCATAATTCTATGCTAACAAAAATCGAAATTATATATAACACATATGAATCTGTTTTTCAAATTTGGAGACTCTAGATCTAAATATTAATACATATAACTGACTTTCGATAAGGTTTTTAAACAATAACAAAAGGGGTAGTTATCGATATATATCGCGTGGTATAATGATGATGGGGTATAACAATAGAAATTTAAAAAAGACAAGGCCTAGCCTTAGATTACATGCATGATTATATAGACAAGATCGATATCTGCGTATGAAAAATCATTTAATACAAATAAGAAATAATTATTTATATTTAGTTTATCTTAAGAAAGACTTACTTTAAGAGGCGAATCCTGTACCGCACAAGCTCCAATAAATGCTACAATAACTGCGACGACATTAACTGTCAATTGGAACTGCAAAAATTTTGCAATTGAATCATAAACATTACGACCCCACATGACAGCCTTAACAATGCTGCTAAAGTTATCGTCAGTGAGTATGATATCAGATGCTTCTTTGGCAACATCTGTGCCTGCAATACCCATTGCAAAGCCAACATCTGCCTTCTTCAAAGCTGGACCATCGTTCGTACCATCGCCTGTAACGGCAACAACCTCCCGATTGTCGGTCACGGTACTGTCGATCATACCTACATATAAATAATAAAAGCCGTTGAATGAATAATGAATTAGTTTACAAAACCGACTTTTGGCGATTACCTTTTACCAACGTGTATTTGTCTGTGGGCGATGAACGTGCAAGCACCCGGAGTTTCGGCCAAACTTTGTCAAGGAGATGCTGTTGGATCTGTGTAGCAAAATACGTAAATAATTACATACATGGAATTATAAGTGCATTAAGTGCATTGAATTAAACTGCATTATTAAACTTACATCACCATTGCTGTCACGAATGCGTCTATTGAACTCTTTACCCTCCAGAATAAGGAAGTCGTCGTTGGGTCGTAAAATTCCACATTTACTGGCAATGGAACGTGCCGTATTTATATTATCCCCCGTAACCATGCGTACCGTAATGCCAGCTCTTTGGCATTTCCGTATGGCATCCGGTACCTCGGGACGGACAGGATCCTCAATGCCCACAACACATAGGCAGGTCAAATTTGACATAATGTTTTCCTCATCATCCCAATTGGGTTCTGCATCGATGTGCACCTCATTGATTGCAGCTTTGCCGGGCACAAAATCGCGATAGGCAACAGAAATAGTACGTAATCCATCACAAGCCATCGGCTCAATAACTTCTCGAATTAAACGCTCCTGCATGTCTCGGGTGAACTTTTCCAAAGTTCCCTCATGACCATAGATAAAGGCGCATCTGAAATAATTAGTACAAAATATAAGTTATTGTAATATTAATTAAAATGCATTGCAACTATTTGACTGACTTCTTCATGATGATCTCCGAAGCACCTTTGGTATATAAGCGATAGCCACCGTTTGGTCGAGGTATTACTGTACCCATGCTTTTCCGTACAGAGTTGAAGGTATAAACACGTGTAAATTTATCTTCTGGTATTTCATCGCGTATCGATTGATATTTAACGCCAAGAGCCTGAACAAACCCAAGCAGAGCGCATTCTGTCTTGTTCCCCACTTGAATAGGTAAGTCGGTCGGATTTTGACCAGGCTGCAAGAAATATAATGATAATAAAAATAAAAAAATTTTAATATATATATATATATATATATATATATATATATATATATATATATATATATATATATATATATATATATATATATATATATATATATATATATATATATATATATATATATATATATATATATATTTTTTTTTTTTTTTTTTGCCGCTGCGATATTATTCGCAGACTATAATTAGATAGTTATTCTGTTTCATTGGTTGCTTTTTTTTTTGCTTTTATTTTGAGATAAAGGTAAGCTTCCGCAGCGTTCGAATTAATAGTGGTAAATTTTTTCTCATCTGTTAAGCCAAGCGTTTTAGTAAATTACTCATATTTTTGTTGTTGTTGGAAATAGAGCAACAATTTTTTTTTCATCGTGAAGAGAATAAAATTCTCTTTAAGACGAAACGCATTGGTATGTGTTATCTTTAGTAGTATTGACAATATAGTGTGTTAAACATTGCGCACTGTGAAAGAAACATGCTGTTCGAATTAATAGTGGTTTGGGCTCGGGTATCTTATATATGTATATACAGTAGAATCCGGTTATAGCGACACTCAAGGGACCGTCGTTTTTGCGTCGTTATAGCCGTATAAGTTTGCTCAGAAATGTTTGTCTGGGGACCAGATTTTTCGTCGACATAACCGGTTGGACGCTTTAAGCAGAGTCGTTATAACCGGATTCTACTGTATCTTATAAATATAGTTCGATTTTGAACACTGGCTCCAAATATTACCAAATTCACTATTTCGATTCACAGATTAATTCACATCCGTTAGGTCATACTTTAATCATTACACAAAACGTTTGGCCAAACGTTTCAATGGTGTAAAATACCAGTTGGTTCAAAATCTTGGACAACAACCCTTTGGAAATCAATTCTATTATATTATATTTATATATTATATATTTTACCATTATGTTCGAAGTATAGGCTGAGTTCACAGATATTCCCATAGTGACTAAATTGCCGACATGCTGTGGTATGTCCGCGAGCGTTGGGAGCACCTTGCATAATTTTTCGCAAATGTAGGATTGAACAACGGTCATACGATTAGTTGTTAACGTGCCCGTCTTGTCAGAGCATATAGCCGTGGCGTTGCCCATAGTTTCACAGGCATCCAAATGACGGACCAAGTTATTATCCTTCATCATTTTCTGTTTGGTAGAGCGGGCAATGAATGAAACATATTAAGCAGACACACATATATAAGTACACATATATATATATATATATTATAAATTCCCTTACCTTCACCGAATAGGCCAAAGACAGCGTTACGGCCAGTGGAAGCCCTTCAGGGACAGCAACTACTAATACTGTGACACCGATAATCAAGTGCTTAACGAGATTATTAGCATAGGTGTTTTTCCATGGTTTCTCATCGATGACGAACGTCTTAACGCAAAACTGTATAATCAGTATGATAACAGTGAGCACAGCTATAGTGGAACCAGCGTAACCAATTTGTATGGCTAATTTTGTTAATTTTGCCTGCAGCACGGATTTTTCCTTCTTGTGTCCAGTTTCAGCAGCTGAAGTTGTAGAGGGCTGCACATGATTTCCATCCGATTCCGATTTGATGGCTTCGCTGGCATACTGAGTTGGAGCGACGGCATGAGATGATTCTTTCATTGGCGGACGTCCATCACTCTCACCTGCATGATCCGCAATATAATATTAATATTAAATATGTTAGCATTACCTTCATTTCATTATTACATTTGGAGTCTACTCGCCTAATTTGAATATACTCTTACAAATCCTAAAACTATTGAGAGGTCAATAACACCATTATAACACATTATCGTCTCCTATAGTAGTGCTATTCATTTAACTATATGTACAATGTAAGCTTCATAAATATACATAGATGTCTATATGAATCTATATATAAATTTCATTCAAAAGACGTCGTAGGAAACAATAATACTAGTACACAGTTTGTACTTGAGTGATACAGCTATACATTTAATCTATAGTAAAAAAAAAAATAATAATAATAATAATATTAACTTTCTAATTGAGTGTTAAGCATAGTTCACGCTAGATCATAAATTTATTTGCACCAACAGCAGTTAATAATCAAGAGTATGCTAATTTATTTTCTAATTTAATATTCTCTTAAATGTTCATTTTGCTTTGTTGGCCTGAAAGACAAAACTGAAGCTAACTAGACACAAGGTAAGTAATTAATTCACCTGTCTGGCTTTTGGTCTTTTGTCTGTTCGCCTTTTTAGCTTCTGAATTATGGAAAATGTAATATTTTGTTGTTTGTCGATTCGTTGGGTTTGATCCATTAACATTTTATGTTGAAGCATTTATATTTTTGTAATTATTAATCGTATATTGGTGTTTGTAGATGGTAGTTGGTTGATTGGTTGGTTGATTGGTTGGTTGGTTGGTTGGTTGGTTGGTTGGTTGGTTGGTTGGTTGGTTGGTTGATTGATTGATTGGTTTATTTTTTATATTAAGGTAGATGAAGGAGTTCAAAGATGGGTCAATCAATTCACGTCATGCAATTCACGTATGATATTTGGTATATGAAAAAATAAAAATAAAAAATAAACGATATTAAATTAAAGTTTATCGGCTTCTCAATATAAACAATACATAAACAATTATGTAAACACACATATATACATATATATATATATATACATATATCACTAAAGATCTAACTCACTCGGAATCACACCGAGACGACACGGCCATACTGCGATTTACATTTCTCTTTGTAATTAGTTTCGTATAAAATTATGGCAATACGACATATATATATTTAAATATGTATATTTATCTTGTTTGTATATTGGGAGATAGACTAGTTTAGATTCGCTCTCTGGTTTTCATTATTAGTGTGTTATTTTTGTTTTTATCTTATGTGTTGAAATGAAATAAAAGCTAATGCAATCATCCACATACCTTTCTTCATCTTTTTAATTTCGGCTTCCTGCTCATCCACAGCAGCTCCAAGCAGTGTGAAAATTATGCCAGCCTGTGAATTGACTCCAACGGCTGTTACAACCATTTTGCCACTTCCCTCCATGACATGGGTACCAGATAAAACCATCGGGTCAGTATCGGGGCCTTTTTTTACATGGTCCGATTCACCAGTCAGTGAAGACTCGTCCACCTAAATAAAATGTATAAATATTTGCATTTGTATATGTAAAAGCAGACAACGGGTTTTCTATTTATTAATACCTTTAGATCATTGCTCTGTATAAGACATCCATCAGCTGGTAAGAGATCGCCATATTTGATCTGTGCAATATCACCGACAAGGATATCTCCAACCGATATTTGGCATACTTCGCCCCCTCGAATAACTGAAAATTTGTGCTCGCCTTCGATTCGGCTCTGGAGGCCTCGAAATTGTCGCTCCTTTGAATAATCATTAAAAGCAGTCACTATCACAACAACGATGACCGAAATTAGTATAGCCAGACCCTCTATCCAACCATGATGTTCATCTTCTTCTTGGAGCAAAGCTGTAATTAAATATACATATATATAAATGTATATATATACATTTTTTTTTTTTTTATTTAATCTCTATATATTTTAGACTCACGCGCATCCTCATCTGCAGGCTTGTAAAATGATAGACCGAGTGATACTAACGCAGCTACCTCTAATATTATAAGTGTAACATCTTGAAGCGCCTCCCAGACAAGCGTTAAAAATGTTTTAGGGGGTTTCGGTGGTATTACGTTTGAGCCAAACGTTTCACGTCTGTGCTCCTCATCAGCTTTCGACCCACTAAGGCCTGGAGAGAAACGCAGTTTTAAATGAAGGATTAGTAAAAAGGCTCAAATTATTTTTTAATTTGCATTAACCTTCATTTGGGGATGTGTACAACTTTTTGCATAACTCATGAATGCCACCGAGCTCACTAATTTTAGTTACACCTTCCCTTCCTCGATGCTCCATGAGCTCCCGTAATTGCTTAAGTGATATCCCATATTGCGCCGGTCTTCCATCGATTGTGGCCATTGGTTATATCTATGATAAAATAAACAAAATTTTGTGATTTTTTATTGCCGTTATAAAGTGAAAAGTGATAAGCACATGTTTTGATTATGTACTCAGACAGATTCTAGATAAAACTTCGAGATTTATAAAATAAAATTATTTTAAGACTGCGATATTTCGAACCTCTCATTAATTAAAAGTTATCACGAGTCCTCTACACAATCTCTTTAATATTTCAAACATTCGCTAATTGTGTAATATATTAAGAGTCCCTCGAATTTTGAAATAACGAGAGTCGACTGTATATACTTTGTGGGGTCTGCCATGCCTCCTTCTGCCCGTTACATACTTTTGACAAATCAAAACCAATTTATGGAGTGTACGACTAAGATATTCGACACTAACTGCGCAGTAAGCAGCGACTGCGCTTGGGCAGTGTGGGCAATATTAAGAGAATTTACATACATACATATTTGTTGAATAATTTCTTTTGTAGACATACAATCTTAATGAAACTTTCAGAACGTAATCATAAACCATTATACCGTGATTTCCCATTGAAAATTGCTGTGCTCTAAAATAACAACACTTCCAATATACCACAGCAAGCAACAGTCTGATACGCATAGCTGTTACACATTATTTGTTTAATTATATTTTTAAGGTCTATCGAAATCATCATACATAATGTTGAACACGGGAGATACAGCAGGGAAGCGATCGGTAGATATATATTCCAACTCTCTAAGACCTGACAAATAACTATTAAAAAGTTTTCAAAATTTGAACATTTCTAATATGCTTTTTCTCTCCAATATCCGCGGCATCACACAAAATTTCGTCTTTTGTTTCAGTGAGAGAGAAATTCTGATGTGAGAGGGAATGGAAGAAAGTGGGAGGGAGAGGAAGAGCAAGTAAGACAAAGAGAGGATAACAATTCCAATTTTTTAGTTATTATGAGGATAAGTGGACATGTCTTCGTCTATATGTACATATCTTCTTGAATATAATTAGATTTTGTTCTGTAGGCTTTGTGTGCCATCTTTGTCTGCAGTAGAACGTCAACTCCCAAGCAACGCGTATGTGTATTGTGAGGGAAAAGCAATACGCATATACACGAGCACATGCGCGCACACACACATGCACACACATATCCACGATGAACTGTTTAATTTCAGAATTTTACACACACACATTCGTACAGCATCTGTATATCGAAAATAAAACGAAATTGCGCCTGGGCAAAATGCAGAACAGCAAAAAACGAAAAACAGGTACATAAGAACATTGTGGTCGGGCGTTACCAACTGAAGAATACTCATTCAAGGGAAAACACTGTTGATTCTATTTATACATATATACTTTTGTACCAATCAGTTGAGGATCAATAATAATTTAAAACTGTACAAAATACAAAGCTTTCCCCGATTTGCCATGTACCCAATTGTTAAATTTTGTTATCTTGGGTTGTCGACGAGAGTATAGATTCACAACTGAAACTGTCTACGCTACCGGAAAAATTGGCGGATCGGAAAATCTTTACACTATAATTCGAAGGTATACACGAGGCCATGTTCCAATTTCAAGTTTCTAACTCTAAAAGTTGCGAAAATATTTGCATTTATACATTGCACAAAACTAATATGCTTATTTTACTTTCGTGAATGAGTATCACAATTACAATTTAGTAGTGAAAACAAAAACCAAACAAATAAAACAACATTAAGATGAATACTCTAAGGTATAGATACTTTTTGAAGTATGGGAGAGTTTTGGGTACCTGCACATATACATATGTATGTAATATATCATATTATTCTAAGTTTAGTAGCTGACTAGCAAATATAATTCAGTTCTTTAATTAACATTCATGCACTATTAAAGCTTCGGCAGCCCCAAAACATTCCAAATCATAGATCTACAAAATCTAGAAAATCTTGTATCAATTTATACTTTATATATATATATATATATATATATATATATATATATATATTGTATATAATAATCAATAATACATAAAAGTTATGTTATAATATCGAATGTTTTAACTTACAAAATATAGATAAAACAAGTAAGAAAGAGACTGCTCGACTAGGAAATCCCCTGAACCCTTCGGAGAACTGATATTTCAATAATTCTTTGCGTATTTCTGCTTACACACAGCCACACACGCGTAAACACACATACATACATAGACATACATAGGCACGCACGCATTAACACGCATGGACTGCAGTTTGCACTTACTATGAGAACTTCATTGTTTAATAACTTTTCTTGTGAATGTACGTTCTTCATGAGATTTTTTGTGGTTGATTTACATCTTCAAACTCCCATAAACCATAAAATATTATTTGAAACTAAAAAATTGATAATGCTTAATTGTAGACTGAACAATTACCTTTCAATATAGTTTATTTAAAATAAATATCCAAAAATATATATATATATATATATATATATATATATATATATATATATATATATATATATATATATATATCTATATATCTATATATATATAAAAGAAAGTTGTATAAAAGTGTTTCAGGAGTTATAACTTAATTTGGGCTGAACCAATTTTCATGGTTTTTGATTTGTTGGATTTGTCTCCGCAACGAGTATAGTATAGGGTCTTAAAAATACTGAAAAAATTTGCCGAATACTTGAAAAACGCGGTTTTTTCCCCAAATGTTCAAATTTTTTTTATACCCAGTAGGCTTGGTAACAGTGACAGTTTTGACAATAGTGTAGAAGTAAATAAACAAATGTAGTCAGTCAGTCTACGGCACAGCCTCAGGCGAACCTGACTATTCATAAAAAAACACATTTGTTAAAAAAAAAATTTTGAAAAACAATACGCGTACGGACAAAAGCAAAATATCTCGAAAGTTCAGGTAGGTTTTGTTGTATGTATTTGTTTTTCTCAGACATTATTTTTGTAAATAATTTATATTTGTATTTCTCGACATTATTTTTGTAAATAATTTATATTTATATTTCTCGATTATTTTATGTGGTTTTGTGCGAGGGCATATTCAGTATTACTATTAATGAAAATGCAGCGTCCTAGAAGATCTAATCTTTCCCGGCGGACCCATAATGCAATTAGGCTACGGAATACCGCGATGTTTTGGCAAGGAGACGATGGATATCACTTTAATATCAAAATGATAAATCTATTGAATGGGATCATCGGAATCCTTGGAATAAGAACTTCCTCATCTTTAAATTTTCCTTTGAGTATCGACGCGTGAATAACATTGCTCAACAGTTTTCTTATTACTAAACGCGTTCCATTGCACAGTTTTGGTTGGTTTAAATTTCTAAGCATGATAACTACCGAGCCAACCTTCAGTTGTAAATTGTGCGGTGGTAAACCAGGCACATCCAAGGAGTTCAAAAATTCAGTTGGATAATTAGTGGCTTCATCTTCGTTTGTTACACAGTCGATAGATTTAAATGAATACAGAGTACCAACGATTTTATTTTGAATTATAAAATTAAGGTCATCCACATCTTAATTTTTAGCTGCCAAAATTGCTCGCTCACTTAACCATTTAGTATTTTTGTGGAAAGCAATGATATTCGGAAATACTTTGTTGATAAGCTCATCTTTTGATGAGACGAAAAATTTTGAGGAAATGAAATCAAGCCACTCCTTTCGTCAACAGGAATACGGCCATTACCGATATTCAGCAAATGCTTCGAGAAATCATCATCATGCCTTCGCCATGACGATCAACAAATCACATGGCCAATCTTTGACTATTTGTGGCCTCAATCTAGAAAATGCGTGTCGTTTACCACAAGGTGCTTGAATGAAAATCTGATTAATAAATTAATCAGAGTGTATCCCAACCTGAACAACATACCTTTCAATCATATTTTACCTAGAAATAAGGGTAGGGCAATGCAACGCATGCTGGGACTGCTAGTATATATATATAATCCAAATTGTGTAAAGTGGCGTATGTGTGTGTGTCTATGCATGTGTGTAGTTAGCCCGTCAAGATAAGTCTTTAAAACAGGCATGCAATGACGTCTTTCAAAAAGGTTATGACGCAAACCCTTTCCGTCCGAAGGTGGATTTAACTAGTTTTTGACTGCATTGCTGCTGATATTTTTTTATTTTGTATTTTTAAGAATATATCAATAGTTACTGATAATGATATCTGGAAATATTGTAAATAATAATTCGGTATTCAATTTCTAAGCAATAAACCAAAATATTCTGTCATAGTCTATAGTATGATTCAAACTTGTATTTAATGTTTCGTCACATGCTAAAATTCGTGACCTCATCACGCAGACAGTTAAGTTCACTAATACTCATACAACTTTATTATAGCATCACGATGTTGAATCTTTAGTATTACTCTATGAATCATGACAATTGATTAGACTCGGCTATACAAATTTAATAACATATATAATATAGAATACAATTTTTAGATAATAATTCTGTATTCAAGAAATAAAACAAAAGATATTAAATCTTCAAGTACTTTTAAATAAGAGGTATATTTTCTATCTCTATTGCTTATAGTTACATATATATGTAACATATGTATATGCACGCGAATTTATTTAATATTTATTCCAATATCGACATTGCATGTATAATTTTTTTTGCTATGGGTTTTATACTGGTTCACCTAGCAAAAGGCTATATCGTTTTTGTGAATTACTTGCCCAGCTGTATGAAGGCAAGCTATTTCGCCGCTACACTGTATAATTTAGAGACATAACACTTTTGACACTCTCTAGATAATTATGTATACCTATATATTCCTCTTATGGGATTGGCAAAATATGAATATTCGAATTGAACTATTAAGCTATTGTAGGATATCTTTTGAGATCGGGAAAAAATCATATATTCCATTAAACGGATTTAATTTTTATATATTCGATAAGGATATTTCCTCTGTTATTTAATGTATATTTAGTTCGTTGTAGATGACTTTTAAAATTACTATGAATTTTTTTTTTTTTTTTTTTAAGAAAGAGTTGAGTTGTGTTCTATGCCAATACATGTACTTTTTATTAAAAATCGATAATATATTAGAGGTTTAAATTTATATTTAAGTCTTTTCTTTAAGTCGCGTATGATAAACGGTAGATTTGTAGACTTCGTGCAAATTTCGTACGGATTCATTAATTATTTTATACATGCATACAAATGCTTTTGTAAAGAACAGTACGCGTATGTATTTAGATAATGTGAAATATGTATGTATGAAAATTAGCAAGGGCATAAAAAAATAAATTCAATTAGCTATACGCGGAGGTATGCTCATATGCTATGCTAATGTCTTTCGGGTTATAAGGTACATATATTTAACGGAACCTTTATATATGCAATTGTAAATGTAATTTAGTGGGTGAAATTCTGTTTCGCACACACGCCCACAGAACCATAATTATGTGTAAGAGAGAGAGCGAGTGAGAGAGAAATCTATATATATATATATATATATATATATATATATGCACACGCACACAAATGCGGACCTACGCTAATACAGACGCTAGATACAACAAGCATACCATTTGCTAGGTCGAAATTGACAATGCTTTAGAGAGTGTTAAGTTTGCTCCGATCGAGTTTGTATACATTTTGAGACATACATATGTACATACACATGCCTGCCTCACCACCTCTTTACCAAACACCATTTTCAGCTAGGAGCTCAAATTACGTCATATAGACATAGTACATAGCAGCACACAACACAGATTTAAAGTATGCATGAATGCATATTCCGAGATTCTAGCTGTAGCTTCGAAAATCAAATTAGATGCAAATGAAGACACGACGATGAATATATGTATGTATGTATATAGGCTATATAGATTTTACTTTATTGATTTTGTTGCCTTATTCTGCGAGAAACACCCTACAAAGATGGCAACTGAAGCAGCTGGTGGATAACGGCAGTCACAGGCCTCGGGATGATATCACTTATTCCACTTATACATACATATATACACTCGCAACTTTCCGAGGCGTATATGTGTATGTAACCAAAATACATTTGTATTCATACATGTTTATTTATACGTAAACATATTTATACTGTTCATTTTCACTGAACACGTGGAACGATATATATACATTTGTATATAATTAACAAAATTACAATTAAGTTTCGACACTAAATATTGAATGGGTGTTGCCACGCGATTTAAACACAAGTTATTAACTCTCTGCTGGTGTAAACAGGCCGTACGGTAAAGCAGTATAAATAAATATTAGATTTATCGTTTAATATTTTTGTGCATGTCCTTTCGCAACAAATAGGAATAGACACATTACCAAAAATGCTATGTTTGTATTTTTTTGCCAACACAACGGACAACTCGTATGGTATACACAATTCAACAGTATGACCAAACTGTTAAAGCGAAAAATTCCCCAATAATCGGAGATATTCGATATAAATATTTTAAAGGCGATTTCTTCTTCTCACTTTTCAGCGTATTTTAGTAACATTTCGCGAGTCTTATAAAGTTCCATTAAATTATATTGCTACATGTGCAGTTATTCATAGGAAACCAAAAATATGAGATTAATTACTTGTCGATTTTAAATTTGATGTATCAGTTAAAATGAATTGCACAGAACAAGTCACTAAATATATTAAATAAACTCTAAAATACTGTAAACCAGGTTTACATCTTTCAAATATTCGATACATTACGAAATGGAACACTTGTTTTACCTTAAGAGCCAAAAACTCTGGAAATTTCAGGAATAAAATATCGTGCTCTAACTAACTAAATCAGAATACTGTGATTTGCTCGTCGGCGTTCTATTTATAGCCTTTCAAAGTGTTGCTCTTTTTCACTTTTCGTATCTGTGTGTACCCACACAAGCATGCACAAATATCTGAAGTAAAAGAACAGGTAGTCGAGCGAGATATGTATTTGTCCTGCTTATCGGAGCTCTGAAGTTATCAGCCGTATGTTTGACTTGATTACGTTCGCACTGCGGCGTTACTTCTACCTGAGTGATAAGCTCACACAGTATCGTGTTAAACAATGCGTATAATCTACTGAGATCTGCGCATCCATTGATGAATTTTATTTCATACTTGCGGCTGCTATTCACATACATATGACTGGCTATGATATTTTCTTTTGTTTTTAAGGTTTCGCTGCATCTTCCTCCGAGCATTATACATATATTTCACTTATAAATCATTAAATCATTACCACAAAAGAACCTAGTAATATTTTTATATTGTAAATGGAAAATTCGATTATCGACTCCAAGAACTTAAAACCAAAGAATTACGTAATAATTTATAAGAAGTTAATCAATTCATAAAATATATTTTTGAGTACCAAGGGATTTTTAAATGGCTTTACTTAAGTAAATAAACACTAGCACACCGTCAGCTAAAATTTTTTGTAATTTTTTGTTTTGAGAAATTTGGCACATACCGAGAATATCGCTTTGAGTATAGGCCGGAAAAACGACAGAAATGCTGATCAAATATATTCTACACTTCTCGTCGATATAACAATTTTTAGTGCTATGCCCTCAGCATAATTTAACTTTTAAATTTTGTTGAATCTTGTTAAACGAGCGTTATTAATTGCATACTTTGTGGCATCAGTAAAATCGATTTTGATGACTATCATTCATGTTATCGATAACAGTCGATTTACAATTTACTGCACATTTTTGAGGGTGTACCTGATGTGTTTTCCTTCTGTTTTACCCAATAAAAACTAAGATTGAATTTGTGTTTAGCTCATTTAGATAAAGAATGCCAAAAAAAAATTCCAATTTTGTTGTCTTAGCCACATTAATTAGCGATTTAAAACGCGATTAAGAAAACAACTAGTCCTTTATACTTTGATAATGATAAACAATTTAAAATATTCGTGACATTTTGCCAAAGAGTAGCGTAGTATCGGTTCTCTTACACGATACATTTATTTAGACTACTCTCAACTCTGAGATATGTACATATGTATAAAAAACCTGCTACCAAAAGCATTCTGGTATTTTAATGTTAAAAGGAGAAGACAGTTCGCTCATATCTTAAAGTTCAACATAATAATAACTATAAAGTAGATATGTGAAATACAAATAAGCTAAATATCTTAGAAACCCATAAGATTTTATAAATAATTATTTTGAAGATACTTGTATTTATATGCATATAATAATAGCTGCTAACTGATTCAGCGGGTCACTTTAAACTTTAAATATGCCGAATTTTATGGCACTAAGCTATTTATACAAAGTATCATGAATCTATAGCAATTAGCTGGTCACATACATACGTATAAAGCTGTCAGTTGTAACAACCGCATTGTTAACACCACTATATGAAATGCAAGTATGCAGGAAAAAATAGTCGAATTTTATTTAATTGTAATCAATTTTTTTTTAATGGTTTCTCTTCTGATGTAATGTCAATAATAATAATGGACTTACAATAATATAGATGTATTATTTACGGCTTCAAAATTTAATGTTTTACGCAGTATTTAACGTAATTGAACAATTCAATTTAATATCAATTTATTTTAATTGTGCTCTTTTAGAAATATCGATATATCGACTGCAACTCTGATTATGGTACGCTGATCTGGTTCGGTCCCCTTCTTGTGATAATTTCCTATGTGTGCGTCGCTGTCGTTTTCTTCGGCTTTTTTTGCACATTGTGTATTAGATTGTGTTGTATTTAAACAATTTGTTTATTTAAGTTACCAAGGACTTAATAGTTAACTAATTGGTAAGCGTGCATAGTGAAAATACACTCTAATTTAATGATTTAATATTTTTGATAAAATGGTGCTAAAAATTGATAAATTTGTAAGCGTCCATTGACAGCATTGCCAGGTCAATATAAATTTGCGAGCATACATGTACATATACAGTACGCATTAAAAGTATTTTTCTGCTACGCAAATGTACATCATAATATAAATTTATTTGTATTTTTACAGAGTCTATAAGAAAATATGCATTCATGTATTGGTTTGGCTAAGATTGTTTGCTGAATATAAACATTTAAATCATTCACTCCGATAAGTGGATAAGCATATCAATATATAGAGCTCTTTAAAATGGATAACACAGAATTTGCTGGAGCGAATAGTTCCTTGGGAACTGCTGTGGCCGATGCACTCAATTCGGAGCAGATTATACGCTCTGCTCACACACAAGTATCATCTGACAGTAATTGCTTGGCACGCATCGACATGGACTTGGATCCATATCAGACAGAAGACGCGACTAACCACAATATGGCCAACAACTCGTCGGGTGGGTTCCGATGGAAGCGTGTCCTTAATCCAACAGGGCCTCAACCTCGTCCACGACATGGTCACCGGGCCATAAATATTAAAGAGCTTATGGTTGTTTTTGGAGGCGGAAACGAAGGAATTGTTGACGAACTCCATGTTTACAATACAGGTATTTATTTATTTGTATATCCTGAACCCATTGAAAATGGGAAATCAGACTTTAATGGTTTTGCTGAAATGTATGTAACAGGCAGAAGGAAGTATCGCAGATCGCACAAGTATATATATTTTTGATCAGGGCGACGAGCTGAGTCGATTTAGCCCTGTCCGTCTGTCCGTATGCTTGAACGCGTCGATCTCGGAAGATGTACATAATCGGTTAAAACATTATCGAAAATCAATATTAACATTATATCTGCTACATTACCGCTTTGTCAAATTCCCGCATTTTAATTTTAAAATCACGATTTAAAAGTTTCATGAAGAAAGGAAACGAATAATTATTGAAATATCAGTTGATCGAAGGGTTCAGGGGATCTCGTAGTCGAAAAGTCTTGATACATACATACATATATTTATTTAGATTTAAAATTCAAGAATTATCTGATATGTATATTAATGTCATCTATAAATAAAAATTTCTTAATAATAATTTAAAATATTTTATTTACTGATCGATATTAAACTAGACGCCTAATGTGATTTAATTCTAACTTATTGTTAGTGTCATTGGTATGACAGCCAAAGTCTATTTCGTTCATGGTCTTTGCATCAGCTTAGGTAAAAACATTTACATAAATAAATATTTATGTAATGCGTGAAAATCCAGATGGACGTTATTAAATTAGTGGAGTATATTATTTAATAGATTGATATTGGCAGACAGTCGATGAGACGATTTCTGCTTGAATGTATATAATGCTGCTCGAATATATAAATGACTAAGCTAGGATTAGGTCTAGTCGTAAACCATACTTCGTATCAATTGCTTTTATTTCCAAGCATTGCTTCCCTCATTTTAGTGACCAATCAATGGTATGTGCCTGTGTTGAAAGGAGATGTACCCAATGGATGCGCTGCATACGGATTTGTTGTTGAGGGAACGCGCATGTTTGTCTTTGGCGGCATGATCGAATACGGGAAATATTCAAATGAGCTCTACGAGTTGCAGGCCACCAAATGGGAGTGGAGGAAAATGTATCCAGAATCGCCAGATAATGGAACGTCACCGTGTCCCCGACTTGGCCACAGCTTCACTATGGTTGGCGAGAAAATATTTCTGTTTGGCGGACTGGCTAATGAATCGGATGACCCTAAAAACAATATACCAAAGTAGGTAGAATAAATACATTTTCGCAGATGTCACTCTTGCATGTATATTATTATTGTTCTGAGTGTCAAATCTTCCTCTCCTTCGGAATTGGAAAGGTATTAGCGAATGTCCCCCCTGCCTCTTGACTGAATAGCTGAGACGGTGGGAGCTCACTGATGCTAGACCTGTAAAACTTGCTCCTCTCTTAAGAAGAGTAGAGGCTAAGGACTTTCATTGGAGACGCATATAGATTGATTTTTTCGGGCTAGACTTAGTCATATATCGATATTATCCATTTGCAAACAGGTATCTAAATGACTTATATATATTGGACACTCGCGGTGTGCACAGTCACAATGGAAAGTGGATTATTCCAAAGACCTTTGGCGACAGTCCTCCACCGCGCGAGTCACATACTGGAATATCATTTACAAGCAAGCAAACTGGTAAATTAAGTTTGCTCATCTATGGCGGCATGAGTGGCTGTCGTTTGGGCGACTTATGGCTACTGGATACAGGTACATACACACACACGCACACACTTTTCGCCTTCATCGGTGGCTGACTCCGTATAATTGCAGAATCTATGACTTGGGAAAAACCACGCACCCGAGGCCAAGCTCCGTTGCCGCGTTCTCTACACAGTTCCACAATGATTGCAAATAAGATGTATGTTTTTGGAGGCTGGGTTCCATTGGTGATCAACGATTCCAAAGCGACAACAGAACGGGAATGGAAGTGCACGAATACACTAGCTGTGCTCGATTTAGGTAGATCAATAAATGATCGATACTAAAGAAGTACTTATTGAAGTTCACGCCTTCTCTTCTCTTTTTCTTTCTACAGACACGATGATTTGGGAGAATGTCACTTTGGATACTGTTGAGGAAAACGTTCCCAGAGCTCGAGCTGGACACTGTGCAGTTGGCATCCAAAGTCGTTTGTACGTATGGTCGGGTCGAGACGGTTACCGCAAAGCATGGAACAACCAGGTTAGGGTGAGAGATATTCTGTTTCCACGACACTATCACAGACTGCATTTCAAAAGCCCACTTAGATTTGTTGTGCTGGTTGTCTTTGTATGATGATGCATACAGAGGTAGCCAGAAGTACAAATAGAAAAAGTACTATTTTATAATCTTGTCTTCTGCATTGTCTTTCTGCATAGGTTTGTTGTAAGGATTTGTGGTACCTGGAGGTAACCAAGCCACTCTATGCGGTTAAAGTGGCGCTAGTTCGTGCATCGACACATGCGCTTGAGCTCTCATGGACGGCGACCACCTTTGCTGCTGCCTATGTGCTGCAAATACAGAAAATTGAACAAGCGCCAGCTGTAGCCAATACAAAACAAACCCAGGCTCAAGGCCAAACACTGGCTCAACAGCCGGCAACTACCGCCAATGGAGCTGAGGGCGCCCCCCTTGTCGCGTCGGCTGCACTCAAATTCGAAAAGAATCCCATTTCAGTCTTACATCTAACTGGAGCAAACAGCCCAACAGCAGCAGCAGCAGCAGCTTCAGTTTCAGCTTCAGCATCACCGGTCGCACCATCCGCAGGCACAGCAACAACGGCCACAATTGCAGCTGTTGGCAAGCCAGCTCAATCGTCGACTGTTTTCGTCACCCAGTCACAAGTTAAAGCGGCAACGGGATCGTCAGGCGTGTCTGCGGCTGCAGACGCAGTCGTGGCTCCTTCGATCGTTGCAGTCCAGCAACAACCACAACTATCGATTATTAGCAGCACTGCAACAGGTGTGAGCCCAACAACTGGCGGTGCTAATGGGGGGATAATACAGAAGTTTCGACCTAGTGCTTCAATTGTCAAGACATCTGCCTCTCAGGCAAACCAGGATGGCCAAAGTGTTGCTGTGCGTGTCGGTGCGCACTCTGTGACGGCGCCCAGTGGCGGCGTTGTCCTTACCACTTCCCAGTCGTCATCTGGGGGACTACGAATCATCCCTGGCATCTCCACTGGCACAGGCGTCTCTGCTGGCCAGTCCTTGCGCCTGGCCACATATGGCAGCAGCGCAAGTGCCGCTGGCGGAAGCTCATCCACTACAACAATACTAAAAGCCTCGCAGCCGAACGCTGCGGTGCAGACAAGTTCGCCGGCTGTGGCGACGACAACAACGTCCCTAGGTGGCAAGCAATACTTCATACAGAAGCCTCTCACATTGGCTCCGAATGTGCAGTTACAGTTTGTGAAGACTAGCTGCGGAGGCATGACTGTGCAGACTCTGCCGAAGGTTAACTTTAATATTGCTAAAAGCAGCGGAGGTGCCCAGGCTCAGGCAATATCTATTAGCAACCAACAGCTCAGTGCTGGGTCGGCACCAATCCAGGCAAGGCAACAATATATATATATATATATTATACCCACATGTAATGTCTTTGAATTTCGTATCAGATTGCTTCAGGCAGCACTATGCAGCCAAAGACAGTGATGGCTGGTGGGACGACCCTAATAACATCGTCATCGTCATCGTCATCGGTTGCGGGTTCAAGTGGACAACAAAATCAACAGCAGCAGCAGCAACAACAACAACAACAGCACCAGCAGCATCACCAGCAATCGGCGAACCAGCAACAAAAATCGATTGTATCTGGCAATGTTTTAAAACTGGTTACTCCACACACGATGTCTGGCGGAAAATTGATTATGAAGAACTCCAACATACTGCAAATGGGCAAGGTGACACCCAACGTGATGGGCGGGAAGCCAGCCTTTGTCATCACTAACAAGCAAGGCGCCCAATTGGGCAATCAGCAGATAATAATAGTAACAACTGGATCTAGTCTGCGCACAGTGCCGGCCAGCTCTGTGATGAGTAGTGCTGGCAGCGGTGGATCCACAAACATAGTCAGCATCGTTGGTTCCACTGGTACAACGGCCACGCCTATTGCTACGGGCGGACAGCGCACAGTATTAACCGGTCAGAGTAATGTTAAAATGGTGCGCAATATCCAGGGGTCCGCAGGAGCAGCTACAGGTCGCCCTATCACCCTCACCTCCGTGAATAGCGGCGGCGTCGCTGCTGGCCAGAAGCTGGCACAACAAAAGACCGCAGTATACATTGGAGGCAAGTCGGTGACTGTAATGAGCGCCAATTCCAGTATATCCAGCTCGCCAGGCACGAGCTCGACCAACAAGTTAGTCATGTTGCCCGGAGCAACGGCTGCACGCAAAGGGTTTGTGAATATTTTCAGCGCTGGCGGTGCCGCTGGTGGTACTGGGGTCGGCCAACGAACATTGGCATTGACAACTAGACCGACGGCACCGGCAATAAAGACGACCGTGCATCAGCTAAAGGAGAGGCAGGAGAACAGCGTTGCGGAAACAGCGGTCGCTATTGCCACAATGGGAGACACCGATACCATCGATGACATCATCGAGCAACTGGACGGTGCTGACGATCTACTAACTCTGACAAAGGATCAACCACAAGAGCCGGAGGACATGGAAGAAGGGGACGGGAGTGCAATTGCTGCCACCTCTTCAACCACGACATCGACATTAACATCAACACCAACGTCAACATTAGTGCCCTCGACAGCCATGTCGACTACCTCTGAAAGTCCATCAACAGATATCCAAATGGGAGATCCAGCGATTGATGATATTTCGGGTGTTAGCAGCACGACGGATGTCCAGAAAACTTCAGGCGCGACTGCATCTGCGACTAACGATAAGAACGACAACGTCGACTCGAATGTAAGCATATAAGTGGAAAATCTTTAGATTTTGTTCACGGCTTTTACGTATCTTTCCAGTCTGGCTTCATAGCTTCAGTTACAACCACAGCAACTAACTTTAATCTGCCGACTGCTTCGGAGACTGAGGCTGCAAATATATTAACTACAATTAAATCGGGCGAGGGTTTAGCTGGCAGTAGCAGCAGCAATACTATATTCAAGGACACTGGCATATCCACGACAAGTGATTCGGATGCATCACAAAGCCAATTAACAATGTCCGCTCTACGACATCATCATCAAAATGGTTTGTTTACCATTCATTCATATTCTCTTCTATTCCTGTTCATTTCTGTTTACCTGTATAGAGACTATACCATTGATACATATTATATATTCTTTCCGTATATATTTGGGATGCCTCAATCTTTTAAAAAATGTGACTGTAGCTTTCCGTATAGTCTTGGTACGGGGTATTCACTAGTTTGGCACTTTTGACTAGAGCACTCTTAATACTGAATAGTAAAAGGTTTCTATTCCAAAAATTTACAGTGGACGGCTCTCAGTTGGAGGCTTTGGCATCGGCAGCTGTTATGCAAGCGGCCACCGCGACAGCAGATTCAAGTAAACCAAGTAAGAACCTATTGGATAGCTTGTCCGCTGGCCATATTGGCAACAAACCGAGTGAGCAACCGAAAAGCTGCAATGACAACAATGTAAGTCTCTTCGTTGCGTACTATATATAATATGGATCGGTTATAAATCCCTATTCTTTGTTTCAGCTCTCAGTTAACGTTACCAATTCAACCATCGATGACAACGATAGGTGGCATACGGTGGGAATATTCAAGGATCTGTCCCATACTGTTACTAGCTATATTGATTATAAGTACTTTAACGAGGCTCAGCTAGAAAACATTGATGCCGATAATCTACCCGACTTATCTCAATATCCGCGTATCAGTTTGGATCCGGGTACCGCGTACCGATTTCGTTTGGCTGCCGTGAACACGTGTGGGCGTGGCGAATGGGGAGAGGTTTGTGTTAATTTTATTTTTATAGTCATCCATTGTATATGTATGTGTGTATGTGGTTGAACTGTATTTAACATTTGCCTTCGTAGATCTCAAGCTTTAAGACGTGCCTACCTGGTTTCCCTGGCGCCCCATCGGCGATTAAGATATCCAAGGATGTTAAGGAGGGTGCGCACCTGACATGGGAACCGCCACCGGCGCAAAAGACTAAGGAAATAGTTGAATACTCGGTTTATCTGGCTGTCAAGCCGACAACAAAAGACAAAGTCTCATCGCCTCAGTTGGCATTCGTACGCGTTTATGTGGGCGCGGCCAATCAATGTACAGTGCCTAATGCGTCGCTATCCAATGCGCATGTTGACTGCTCCAATAAGCCAGCCATTATTTTCCGAATCGCCGCACGCAACCAAAAGGGCTACGGGCCCGCGACGCAAGTCAGATGGCTGCAAGGCATGTACACGTATGCACACTTCGCTTTGATTTTTGTATTCACCCACCCCATTTTGCAGATCCCACAACAACCAAGCTACAAGGCGCCGCAAACGCAACTAACTTAAAGCGCAACCAGGAGAAGAGTGGAGGAACCTCTTCTACAAGCAGCTACAGTTCGCCGCAGAAGCGCGCCCGCAGCAGTGGACTGCAGGGCATTGACTAAGTGTGTCGTCATCTAGCGTATCTAATTGAAACTTGGATTCTAGCTGTAGAGTTTCTTCAGAAATGGGAAAGCTCAGTGTATCATCCGTACGGAAGCTACTCCAGAAATCTATTTGCACAATGTCTTCAGCAGTAATCGGATCCATTTGGAAATGCTTCCATTAATTAAGGACCCATCAGCCCCATAATAATAGGCAAGAGCATGGCGTGGTTGAACGAATTAGATTCTAATTAGCATATTCTTACGTCCTAAATATACACACGCACATTTACACACACACACACACACACACACCTAACTTATTTTAAGTCATGAAAGTCGAAAGTAATACACTTACCACTCTTATAGTAAGCAATTTATTCACTTTCGGGAATAAAATAGAAATGAAATTATAAAATAGGTTGGCATATATGTATATATCAACCACACAATTTTACTTAAAAGAATTATATAATAAATAAAAATAGGAGCTACACAGTAGTTTGCTTTTGTGGACAACATCGATATGATCTGTGCATGGTTAATGCCTGCCTAAATGTCGCTATTTGGAATAATATCCAAATAAAATAAACGAATTATACAACATTCTATTCCCAGATTCCTCGAGGGACACGGAAAGGACGAGTTTGCTCAGTCTTCCAGATGTTCCATTGTGTGTATTTTGATCCAAATCAATCAACAGAAACAATTTAATAATAGAAATCCCAAATAGTACAGATATATATGTATATTATGTGACCGGCAATACGTTTATTGCCCGATTCGAAAACCACCTCGAAAATAGAAATGAATATAGACTGTTATGGAAAATAATTGATTTTTTGGCGATTTAATTACATTATATATACTTATAAGGTATATACATAATTTTACTCTTATAGTATACCCTTTTTATACAAATTCAAAATGTTTCCGAATACTGCAATACTTAAGTACAGTAAAAACTTGAAATCTATTGCACATAATGGAATGTTAAGAAACTGAATCTCTTGGGAGAGGGGTGATCTTAAATGAGAAATACTGAAATCCCCAGATTGACCGCATTAAATATCTTTTTATTTATTTCTAAAAATCTCAGTTCAGAGTCTCAGTTACATCTAAATACATACGCACACACCTTTCTATATATATATATATATATATATATATATATATATATATATATTATTTCTGTGCATGTGTATTTGACAACATTTACTATTTGAATATTTTGTTGGATATTCTCCGACCGTTTAAATTCCTAAATTTATATGTAATATATATATATATGTATATATTTACATATATATATATACATATATGTACATATATATATACATATATATATATATATATATATATATATATATATATATATATATATATATATATATATATATATATATATATATATATATATATATATATATATATATATATATATATATATATATATATATATATATATATATATATATATATATATGTATATATATAAAAGGAAAAAGATAGAAGGAATAAGCCCTGACAAATATTTCGTATAGAATATACCTATCAAGGTACATATGTATGTATATGTATGTACAATACATGCGCACGTTTACTAGTTACACACTCTCACACACACATACACAAGTTTATGCATATTTGTGTATAGTAGAGGCGTGGAGCAGGAGGATTAAGCATATTTGGATAATCACAGCAAAGAGACAGGATTTCTATTCAGTTCGTTGTACTGGGTGCTCCCGATCCCTGACATTGAACTCTCTCTCCCTCTCTCTCTCTCTCTGTCTCAGCTCTTATTCTCTCTCTGTCTCTCCTTCTTTCTCTCTCTTAATATACATATACATATATGCAGCTTTCGGTGCGGAAATCTGCTCTTGCTACTGCTGATTCGTGGCTCCTAGCCGGCGACCGGTCTCTGTGGCTAAGCATCGAGCTCATAGACTTCATGAATTGTGTTGATTTGACTGTTGTTCGTGCTGCGACTGCGGGTGGGTGCTATGTGATGCTTGGTTCGAGTTCGTGTTCGTTGGGAAACGATGGGGCGATGCCTGCAGATCACTACCATTGATCTGCCTCTGTTGCTGCTGCTGCTGCTGCTGAGTGGAGGCAACACTTGCTGTTGTTGACTCGCTTTTTATGGGAGCCCCAGCTGCACCAGGGTTGGAAGGTGTCACGTTTGTGGCAGCCACTGAAGCAGCCAATCGGAACGCTGCTTCCGTGTGAGAGCGCAATATGGCCTCCGCTTGCTGGTGCATCCGCAGTGCCGTCTCCGGATGGTGGCTATGTGGATGCTGTGGATGCGACGGCGCTTGTTGCGAGCTGGGCGTCACAGCGTGCTGCGAATAGTTGGATGCCTGATGATGCTGATGATGCAGAGCCTCCATCTGATGCATGCCGCCCAAACTGGAGTCCAAAGAGCCGCGCATCATGCTCATCATAACCGACGCTGACGTCTCACTCTGCATTTGCAAACTGGGCACGTTTATACCCGGCGATCTCCGAGTGCCCAGATTAATACCCGTAGGCCCCTGTTGGCTGCCGAGTGGCGACAGCAACGGCAGGTGCGACAGCTGCTGATGATGGTGCTGGTGCTGGTGTTTGTGTTGCTGCTGCTGTTGGGGTTGGTGTTGGGGGTGGTGTTGCTGTTGGTGTTGGTGTTGATGCTGGTGCTGGTGTTGGTGCTGAGGCTGTGGCTGGTGGTGATGCTGGTGTTGTTGCTGTTGCTGTTGCTGCTGCTGCTGCTGTTGCTGTTGTTGTTGCTGCTGCTGGTTCTGCTGCTGAAGCACCTGGTGTTCGCTTGGCTAAAAGTAAACCAATACACATTTCAAATTTATTACTTAGGACTGTATCCCAATGCCTAAACTCAGATTTTATTGCTTTCACCAAAATGAATTCAATGAAAATGAGAATTCAGGGCATAACGGCCTTGAAGGTCGCTCGAAGCTCGGCGCCATTTGTACGGCAAACAGGAGAATCGCTGCGTGCTCATAGCATTCCAGCGATAGTTCGGTCAGGCCGTTAGCAAAAGGCCAAACTGCAAGTCTCTAACCCTTCTATGCAGACGAACGGACAGACACATATCGGACATCGGCACGGATGCTGAGTCCGGTGAAGGATCAAGCACCAAGAATCTTTGGGCTCTGCCGCGCACTGAGTTCGCACTTTCAACCTGTCCGCGCTAGAGGAGCGCAATCGGTGTACTCCCTTCGACCCTATAGCAATATAGCCATATGCGCGTACCTATGTAAGTCGCGTGTGTATATGCAAGCTATCTTGCCTTGTTGTTATCTTATATTTCTTATAGCAATTGGGACCAGCAGACAGTCGGCCAGTTAGCTAGCCCTTACCTGTTGCTGATGATTGGCGGGGTTGTTCAGGCGCATGGCAGCGGCCAGGTTGACGACTGCCGCTTGGACAACCGCACTGCCTGGACCGCCAGTGACGCCGTCTATGGCGCCGTCTTGTGATCTGGAGCCCGTGGATGCTGCGACAGCTGCGGCGGCAGCTGAAGCGGCGGCCATTAGGGACATGCGATTTGCGTGCAGCTCGGCGTCCATGTTGTACTGGCTGGAACTGGGAAGCCGCAGCTCGGCCAAATTGATTTTGCTTGAGCTACAGTTGTTGTTGTTAATGCTGTTGTTGTTGTTGTTCCTAGCACTGATAATGTTATTGTTATGACTGCTGTTCTCGTTTTCGCTCAAGCCCAGATCTTGATCGTGATCCTGGTCCTGGTCCTGGTCCTGGTCCTGGTCCTGGTCCTGGTCCTGGTCCTGGTCCTGGTTCTGGTCCTGGTCCTGATCCTGGTCCTGGTCCTGGTCCTGGTCATGGTCCTGGTCCGAAGTGGATGACGAGGAGAGCCGTCCATTCGACGAACACTCCGAGTTCGCGGATGGCGAGGGACACAACGAATTGGAGCCTCCTCCTAGTGTAGCCCCCATACCAACACCCGCACCCGCTCCAACACCCACATCCAATGGCAGCAGATGTCCGGCCGGATCTCGGGCTCCGCTACTGGTCGATGTGGCAGCCAAAGTCGCTGCCAACAAGGACTCGCGCTCCCTTTGCTCGGCTGCCGCTCGAGACTAAAATGAGAGAAAAAGTTACATCTGAATTTAAAATGAAACATCCATTGTAAACGGAAAGGAAACAAAGAATAGGGTTCACTTAGGTCTTATACAATCGAAATAATGAAACATGAGAGTACGATGGCGGGTAATCAGGAAAACAATGCTCCGCAGTAGGTATATATGAAATGAAAGTGCAATTTTACACACCAAAACATATTGCGCCGCGAACTGATGCTTGGGATCCATACGCATGTGGTCCATATGGGTGAGGAGACCTGCAAGTTAGGGGACATCATTCATACGTATGTCTACCCGATATCGAACAGTGTACTTACCGTTCTCGTGAGTGAATACCGCCTGGCAAACAGAGCAGGGCCACATGCGCAGGCTGCTTGTCAGTTGGGAGGTCTCCGCGTGGCAGGCGAGATGTTTGCGCAAGGAGCCCTCGTTGACATAGTGCTTTCCGCAGACAGGACAGGGGTGGTTGGCGGTTCTCCGCTTGCCGAGGTAGCTGTCATTCAAACTGGACCCACTGGTGTTCGATGGCTGAGCGCAGCTAAGTTCGGACGCACATTGCGTTGCAAGTGAGCCGCTGCCGTGAATGCCATCTCCGAATTGCGTCGCTGTACGATGAAGAACTAATTAGTCAAATAGGCCCAGACTCTAGTGGGATAGTGGGAGAGGGAAAACGAGAGGGAGAGGGAGAAAGAATTCTGAATTCTTACGTGGTTCAATCGGTGGCGAGGTCTTCTCTTTGTGGACATGCTTCATGTGATCCATAAGCGCCTCGGTGCCCAAAAAGAGTTTGTGGCACACAGGGCATGAGGTGGCATTGGGTCCTCCAATGAGTGCCGCATGCTGCTGCAACACACCAAGATGCAGCTGTAGCTCCTGGGTTGAGGCGAGTTCAGTTGAATGAGATGCCGTGCATATTGGATTGATGGCGATGAAGGTGTGACGACAAAAGTACATAAAGAAACAAAATTTTGCGATTGAGTTTTGGAGGAGTCAAGGATGCGTCGAATTGTGGATGATCGAACTCCGCCAATCGATGAGATGAATGACACAGCACTCACCTTTGATGTATGGGTGCGCAGGCTCGACTCTGTGGCGAACCCCTTGCCACAAATATTACAATGGAACGGCCGATTCTTGGCCCGCTCTACCTGGGCGTCGTGGTTCCTCAGATGCTGCTGCAGATTAGATAGCTGAATGAATGCTCGACCACAATCCGGCAGGTGACACTTATACGGTCGCTCTCCTGGGGAAATACAATACGGACATGTAGTACATCAGCTGCATTTCGGCAATGGTATAGTATTATAATTGCAGTTTAGTAAAGAGAGTTTTTCGGCTATATATTAATTAAATAGGTGAATCTCAACAGGGAGCGTGTTTGCAGTAGCTTAACTATCAAAAGTCTTGCCACGCCCCCAATGAGCATACTATATGACACTAAGCTGCTAAGTGATTTAGCACCGCTTTAAATCGAATCCAACCATCGGGAAAAGCTTTGGTTTTCTTAAGGCAAATATGGTCAGGCCTCACAGATGGAAGGCTACCCCCAAAATAATGTGTACTTAATGTCAACTGTGCGAAAGAAAACGTTTACCGATGACACTTGAATGTCATGGAGAGGTCCTGATAGTCGCGACTCAGAATGGTAATTGAGTGATTGACATCATTTTAACGAGATTAAAAAGTCAGCGCTCAGAAATGATGTTGAACTTCGAGCAACCTCGCCCGCCGAGTGAATTATTCAGGAATTACTCAGGGTCGTCGCAGTTGCAGTTGTAGTTGTAGTTGCTCGTCGCCTTAAAAAGTTGCAGCTCCCTGGCAATTACGTGTTTCAGATTTGCTCGAAAATTAATTTCATTTGAACGCGCAATTAAATGAAAACATGGAAGGTCAGTGACGGGGGAGAGCGGTCCGAAAGGTGCCAAAGGACCAAACGAAAAGGAGTAAACCGTTTAAGCTACTTAGTCACTTTGCCTGGCTAGCGACACCTACTACTAAATGCAAATAAATAGCAACAAAGTGCAGTCGGGGCAGACGAGAATTGCGGTTGCCGGTGGAATTCCTTAGAGCATCCCAGATCTACCTTCTCCTCCTGCTCGACCGCCTCCTCGTCAGAACTTCACACCTAGCAGCACAATGTCGCGCTCTCTCTACTCGGCCAAGCGTACTTAAAGTGCCTTAAAGTATGCAACGCCTCAGAATACGTGCTTGCCCAGAGGAATTCCGTGACTCGCGCGCCCCTGCGGCGTTTGCTTCTATGCAACAACGGGTTGATCGGGTGCCGGGCGTCGCGTGTCGCATGTATGGGGGGTATGGGGGGATGTGGTCGACTGCTTAATGGCCTCTCCATTATCTTTTGAGTTGAGTTGTTGATGATGCCGCGGACGCTGGCGCTGATGCCGATGCAGATGCCCGTTTTTGGCCTGTTTGCCGTTAGCCGTTAGCCGTTAGCTGTTAGCTTTTAGCCTTTAGCCATGGTTAGGTGGTAGCTCGACAATGAACCATTGGCAATGCAATGTCCGATTATCAAGGAAGAGCACACACACAGTGAGAAAAGAAGCTAATTCGAGGAGCTATTGTCGTCATTTAATTCATTCAAATCACGGCCTCTTGAACAGATGTGCCAAAATCTGATCATGATTCTGTACATTATATTGACATCATCGCGGACTACGGTCGGGAGTTCATTTAAGAATTTTGAGAGCAATAGCTCACGTCGTATTCTATAAGGAGTACTTTGCCCCTGGCATACAGTAAATGCCAAAATGCGAAGTCATATCGTCTTTCTTACTGTGCAACCCAAGACCTAACCTAACCAGACCAGACCAGGAACAACAGTCGCTACATAATCGCTACACACTCAGCTGAAGGTCGTCGAGCAGCTTCGGGTTTGGCTTTGCTTGGGATATGGCAGGGTGCAAACTGGTTTTTAATTAAAGCGCATTTGATTTCTGTTTTCTGTATTACGAAATGAGAAGAATAAGTGTTAAAGAGAAACAAGAAACTATGAATAACAAGTAGGAATTTAGATGTAGTCGGGCATTACTGGCTGCATAATACCTATTCGCTATCCAAAAAAGTCTGTAGTCACTCAACTACTTAACTATATATAATAGTTCCAAAATAGGAAATGAAATAAATATATTTTGTTGTTTGTATGTATATAAGTAAATCACTGTAAGTAGTAAGAGTTTCCTATATCATATCATCATATCAGCCTTTTTCGGACTTTGACAACGGACGGACATAAATGTAAAAATTGTAAACAATCAATATGGTCGGTCTTTTACATCGTGAATGAGTGTATGGAGTGAAGAAAAAAGGCAAAAGAATAAGAAAATATATTTCATTGTAATCCTGCAATCAGGTGTGAAGAAAACTTCCTTGGACTAAAAGGTAGAGAGATCCTTTGACACAAAATAAATAAAAAATGCTTTCAATGTGGCTAATGACGTTGAATAATTTTCGTCAACCATCCCGTCGTCTCCAACCCCTTCCCGATCCTGAGTAAAATATATTGCTGTACTATTCCCATAGGTATTTTTACTCAGTTGCAGTTCGCAGCTGGCGCCGCTAGAAAAAGTCGCGACAAAAAGCACTCAAAGTTTATTTAATTATCATAGTCATTTTTTTCTTTTTTTGTTTTTTCATTTTGACAGTTTGTCATTTCGCCATTTCGCAATTTCGCCGTTTCGTCGTTTCGCCGCTCTGCCCCTCCCGTCTGCCGCGTGCGTAATATAAATATTTGACGTACGTCCGGAGTCCGGATACAACGATTGCAGATGCAATGCAAGGCGAAACAGAAGGTGTGGAATGGCACACGGGGCGATTGGCCTGGGTGTGAGCGAGATGGCCGATTCACATTGGCCGTCCGACAAGCTCGACACTCAAAAGGAAAGAGCCGCCAAAGGTTTTGCTGCACAGTGAGGCAAAACAGCTGAGATTTAAGTTAGTCCAATCCAAATAGAAGAGTGGCCGACTTCAGAATACCCAGCACTAATGCACTAGTGATTCAATTACTAACTATCAATTCAAAATACTCAGCTCGAATCTCGAGTCTCTCAGAGGAGCTCAACTCGCAGCTTTCTGTGATAAACAAATCAATTTGGCCCACATTGCAACTGGCGCAGGCAGCGAGCCTGCGAGAGCGAGACCGCGAGCGAGAGCGAGGGAGAGGGAGGGAGAGCGACAGAAAGTGACGACCGTTTTAATTTGTCACAAGTAGCAAAGATTTTCAACGGCGTTGTAATTATGAGACGAGAAAAAATAATAAGTAATAAGCAGATAATATGAAATCAGGCTTTTGGCAGAGGATATCCAAATTGTAATTAGAAAAAACTGTAAATTGGATGGGAATCGTCTAGAAGATGGCGCAGCAGTTGGGCTTCAGTCTCGCCAATGACTCGTTCACGAACTAGGAAGAGCATATTGGTTTTACGCTATGTAGATTCTGATGATTCTGACAAATGTTAAGACATAAACGAACGTATTGGGGCAGTAGCTTAACTATAATTTCAATGGCTGCAAAGATTCTCAATTAACGTTTGCTTACTGAGATAGGTCTACGACGAATGGGCTAATAATATGCATGGGCGATTTGATTTGATTTTGCATACATGCATCTACTGTAGATTTGTCCTTCCCTGCTCTCTTCGCTTAGATATCTACAGTTAATCCCCAATTGATGAAAATGTATGTAGAGACTTACCGGTATGCAGTCGCGTATGCTGCTGGACATGGGAAAGCTGCTTAAATCTACGATCACAGTAGGAGCATTTGTAGGGCTTCTCTCCGGTGTGGACGCGTATGTGCTGGACCAGTTGATGGTTGCTGGAGAAGCTCTTCATGCACTGATGGCACTGATGTGGCTTTGTCTCCGATCCACCGGGTGTCGTGCCGCCCCCAATGCTGGCAGTAGTGCCAACACCATGGGCACCCAGTCCGACTCGTGGTATCTGTTGTTGGATTTGCTGCATGGCGCTCTTGTGCATGAAAAGCTGAACGATTCAAACCAGTCAAAAGAGAAAGGAGACGGAGAGGCAAGGAGGCAGAAAGGTGGACATTCAGAGAGCGAAAGAGAGAGAGAGAGAGAGAGAGAGAGAGAGAGTGAGTTAGAAGAAATTGATTTTATAATGATTATGTATTTGATCCTTTGCTCGAATTCAAGTAGACATAGTTGTCCTAGTCGGGTATCTTCTCGAGATGTTTATCTCAATGTAGATAGTCATATGTAGCCGAAGACTGGCTTCTGCCCCTACAGAACTAAAATCTGTCCCTAGATAACTTCTGTTTTCACTCTATAACGTCTATGTGAGATGGGTGTATGAGTGCTTGTATGTGGGTCTTTTTTGGTTATACCCTAATCACATTGAAAATGGAGGCGTGGAAGATCCAATGAGGGATCCGGGTAAGCCTTTACATTTTTTAAAATCTCATTCTAAATGTTTTTTTATGTAGTCCGAGCACAGTCGATGCGTCAACTGCGCAGTTAGCAGAGCGTGTGATTATGCTAGCCAGTGCTTAAGTGTTGTCTGTTATATGTATGTACATATATGTAGATAAATAGAGGGCATGGTCTGATTTCCATGTCATCTCTCTGCATTGCTCAAGGGGTCTCCTAGTCGACCAGTCGCCACTAGAGAAGTATTAAGAGAATACAACACTTATATTCTATATACATACATATATGTATATGAATACTAGAGCACTTATATGTATTTATGTTTATCATACATATCATTAATAATTTTTGTTTTATACTCGTTTTTTTTCTTTTTTTTTTTTTTTGTAATAAGCTTAAGGTGATAATATATAATTTTGTTATGTACTCTGTACTCTTTTTTACTATTTTGCCTTCTAATTGTTTTTTTTTTTTTTTTTTCATTTATGTATATTATTATTTATTTCTTCACATGTGTATGTAATATTTATTTTCATTAATTTTTAAAGATTATATTTTATAATTTAATTTATATTCTACTACACAATTTGCTATTATTGCTCCACTTATTTTTGTAACGGTTGTCAAGGTTCTGCTCCAATTCGTACGTAGCTTAAATATATATGTACATACAAATAAATATATGTATACATTTAATTTACTATATAGAGGGGGAAATATATTTCACTTTTGTCTACTAACTTCACGCAGAAAATGCAGTTGGAGTTGACTTTCTAGGTGTATTTATAGATTATCAACCAAATATATGCGAATTTCTTTGTACTTAACACATTTTTTATTTTGTACTGCTTGTTGGTACATATATGTGTGTTTTTTTTTTTTTTTTTTTTTTTTAATCTCACTATAAAAATGTGTACAGTTGCATGTTGTACAACACGAAAACAAGTCAGCAAAACACTTTTTGTTTTTTTGTTTTTTGCTGTTTTGTTTTGTTCTTGTTTAAGAAATTGTATTTATGTCTATATATTTATGCATATCTGTCTGTATATGTAAAAAGCTAATGAATGTGAAAATGAACAGCTTGAGGGAAATGACTCTTAATAGGCATGTATGTATGTATGTATGTATGTATGTATGTATGTATGTATGTGTGTATGCAATGCATTCCCATCTGTAAATAATGCGGATCCTTGGCTCATATATAAATAAATATAAATAAATAAATATATATATATATATATATATATATATATATATATATATATATATATATATATATATATATATATATATATATATATATATATATATATATATATATATATATATATATATAATTATATATATATATCTGGCATTTTAGATTATATCGACCAAAAAAACTTTTTGCTGATTTTTATAAAACCTAAATTGTGCAACAAATGGGAAAAAACGAGACACTGAAGTGAATGATAAAGGTCGCGAGCGTTATTTTTCTCAAATTAAGTAGATTAAGTTTAAATAAAAAAAAAAAAAAAAAAAAAAAAAAAACAGAATATAAAAAAAGAGTTTGTTTTATTTTTTTTTGCATTTCTATGGAATAAAAAGTGTTCTATTTATAAGATGGATACACACTAAGATAAAAAATGAGATAGAGATAGCCAGAAAGCCAAGAATTATCAAGTTATTTAGGGAATACGAGTTCCAGTCGGAAATATGGCTGTAGGTGCGGGCAAAAGGAAAGAGGAGAAAGAGGAGAAAGAGGACGAAGACAACGCAGGGGAACTCACTGCTGCCAGCAGCAGTCGGACGCTCGGGCAGGTGGCAGGCAGTCAGGGCGGACAGGCCAGTGAGACAACCAGCGTGCGGTGTTCTCTGGTTGGTTGGTCGCCAAACGGTTTGTTTGCACTCCCGCCGATTCGTTGCTGCTGCTGCTCGTCATTTGGCCGAGACTCTTTGCAACTGCACTTTTTGTTGTTCTTGTGTATGTGTGTGTGTGTTTTTTTAGTTTTTTTTAAATTCATTTGGTCGCAAGTCCGGGACTCCTTCGCTCGCATAAAAATGGCGAGCACTGCACACACACACACACAGGCGCTGCCCAGCCACTAGCCAGCCAACGGCAGTTCTGCGAATCGTCGGGCAAATGAGATTGCGCTAATAGCAACTCTGTGTGTGTGTGTGTATTTGTATGTGTGAGTGCGTATAGAAGGGATAAAGAGAAATGTGAATATGGAATGCGAAATGGACGAGGGTCAGTGGCTGATGGCCCTTGTAGAAGAGATGAATACAAGAGAATCCCTAAAAATAACCATACACACACACACACACACACACACACACATACATACATATGTACATATATACAAATGCATAATTAAGTATGTGCTGCATACATGCATACGTATGTATGTGTGCACATAAATTCATAAGACATACACCAGCTCAGATAATTATTCGATTTTCAAGTGCTAAGTTGCTGCTTAAAACAAACTGTATTTTTTTTTTAGTAACTACAACTAAATTCGTGCACCCATACATCAAGGAATATGCGAAAATGCTTATGGGAAATGCTCCTGTATGTGCGAACGTATGCATGTGTGCACGATGCATACATAAATACATATATTTTTTCTATTGCAACGGTTATAACCATTTCCTTTCTCTGTTTTACCGTAGCGTTTTTTTTTTGTTTTTTTTTTTTTGTTTATTTGTTGTTATTGTTTCATTTTTTTCTAAGTCTTCAGCACACGCCCATGGAATAATAGGGAACAGGAGAGGGGGAGAGTTGCATCGACGAGGGGTCTTTGCACCAATGAGTTTCAACGGCTAGGCTCTGTCTCTCTGTATATATATATATATGTGTGTGTGTGAGCGAGTGTGGGCCTCGTACGACGAGGGTAAGTCGAAGCACGCTAGCAGCAGGAAAATGCTTCTTGCCGGTGTGTAGCCGTATGCCACAGCTAATACAAGCAGGAACGGAACAAAAAAGTAGCGAACGAAGGAAAAGAGAGAAGAAAAAAATACAAGAATAAAAAAACGGTAGTGGTCGAAGGCGAACAAAATAAAAATGGTTGCAAGAAATGTGTGTTTGTATGTATGTACTCGCACATACGCACACACCCTCTGTGTCAGTTCCCGTCAGTTCCTTTGCTACGGCTGTGCGTCCTTCGGCATCTTCACACATACATATGTACATATGTATGCACATATGCATATGTGATTTGCATGTGACTCTCTAGATGCTGTGTATGTGTGTAGTGTGTAGCGTGTACTGTGTAGTGTGTGCATTAAATTTAGCTCGTATTTCGTTTTTAGGTAGCACTTAAAACTTATGATGTATATACATATGTATGTATATACATACATATTTAGATCTTATGCAGCATTTCATATGAGAAGAAGAAAAACAAGCGACTGTTCGTTAACTGAGCAACGATCTTCGATATGTAGGTACGGGCATACATATGTACATACATAAGTATAAATTTGTATATACAGTAGAATCCGGTTATAGCGACTCCGCTTAAAGCGTCCGTTCGGTTATTGCGACGAAAAATCTGGTCCTCAGATAATCATTTCTGAACAAACTTATACGATTATAGCGACATCCGGCTATAACGACGCAAAAACGACGGTCCCTTGAGCGTCGCTATAACCGGATTCTACTGTATGTATATATGTATGTCAAGACATCATACATACATGTTAATGTATAGCAAAGTATATGTACATATGTATATGTATAGCTGTAAACAAACAAAAATCGATAAGAAAACAAGAAACTACATATTTAAGGAAAACATAAATAGCTGTGAAATTATTGTTTATTGAGTCAAAAATAAAACTATAAAAGCATTCCGATCGTAGACTACGTTAATCGCTAATTGATGACAAATAATAAACGATTATCATAAATAATACATTCATGTGTGTGTGTGTGTGTGTGTGTGTGTTTGTGTGTGTATCCAAATCTAATATATTTTTTAGCCAGACTCTACTGTACTGTAATTCTTACAGAACATTTAATCATATCTAAAATACTCCTTCGCCAAATGAATATATTGGTATTATGCAATGTTCATCCATTCGTCGGATGTCCGTCCATTTATAAAGTGGGACAGATTGGGAAATATGTTATCCTAGTTTATTTTTAGAATTGGGTACCAAATATAATTGCTGATAGATATACATTTTAAATTTGTACGCCTAGATATTCAAAATGTAACGGCAAACTTTTCTTGCACCTAGTCTATTGATTTACGAGAAGAACTTTATTTGATATTGTAAGACTCGAATGGAACTTAATGTATGTATGTATGTCCAAGTGTATATATGGAAATATGGAGGCCGGAACTTTAAGAACTAAAGAATTCTCTTTTCATAAGGCGACACTTGAGTTGTCTTTTCCACGCACTTAAGATAATATAAATATGTATGTACATATATGTATAATATACTTATTGATATTGAATATGCATGTACATGTGAGTTTTTGATTTGTCTATGTGTGTGAGAGTGTTTGTTGTCTTCAACGTGGAAGAGTACTATACACAACGGAAGAGATGCCAACTCACTCGTTGCAGGGTCGACCAACATTCTTCAAGGGTCCGCTCACTGATTGCGGCTGCGCTGCTCGACCTCGAAAGCTGAAGCTGTAACGAAATCACGAGATGACAAACAATTAATTCACTTAAGAATACTTAATATGTGTAGAGTAGTTAATAATCGTTATTTTTAATAATCCACAACTACCAAAAATATGTCAAAAAAATAAATAAACTACTAATTGAGAGACGGCAGCGAGAGATAGAGAAAGGAGAGAGAACTCTATTCATATCAAGAAGACACATGAGGAGGCTGAGGTAGAGGGGGAGAATTTCGATTTGGACTTTAATTATGTTTCCGCTATACTCGAACTTAAAAAGGAAATAAACATACGTGCGTATCCCCACAAGTTGTCAGTCGGTTTACAAATATTTACTTTTGTTATATGTTTTAATAAAATTGTATTTTGATTTAATTATTATTATTTGTTGAACTTAGGCTGAAAATTAAACAAGTAAGAACGTTGCAGTCGGGCGTTACCGACTGCGGGATACTCATTCACATCCCATCAGCAATTCAGTAGCTAAGTTTAGCTCTAGTACTGCAGAAAATGCAGTTTTTCTCGATTTGCCACGCCCCTAGTGGGCGTAGACATCTCATTATTAACACAACCATCCAAATTTGAAGCTTCTAGCTCTTATACTTTAGGAGATATCAACTTTTGCGGTTTGCCACGCCCCCTTTGGGCGGAGATATATCCATAGCTCGTTGGACTTGGGTGGTCAACTCACGTATATATACCAAATTTCAGGTCTCTAGCATCAATAATTCCTAAAATATAGCAAAATCGGGAAAATCACTATATCTTCAGGTCCGATTTTCTACGCCCCTAGTGGGCATAGACATATAAATTTTTCATCAGCCTTTATAAAATCACATTAGCTCACGTGCAAAATTTCAACGTTCTAGCTTTAAAACTTTAGGAGATACAGTTTTATCCGATTTGCCACGCCCCCAATGGGCGGAGATATATCCACTATAGCTTGTTGAACTTGGGTGGTCGACGCGGACCTACATACCAAATTTCAGCTTTCTAGCTCTACAACTAACATGATTTCTGGTATATCGGAAAATGCATTTTCCGATTTGCCACGCCCCTAGTGGGCGGATCGGGAAAATTTTAACACTTTATAAATGGGAGCTATATACGAGTATGTGTTCCAAATTTCAAGTCTCTAGCTTCAGCGCCGAAATGAACTGCGTTCATACGGACAGACGGACGGACGGACGGACAGCAAGACGGACATTGCACAAAACCAATATACTCATTTCACTTTCGTGAATGAGTATAAAAATATAACTAATTTACTATCAAATTAATCTATGGTGCACAAGATGTTGTTCCCATCAATTGCATTAATTCGAAAGTCCAACCATTTCCCTCAAATGAATGGCTAGTAAGATGTGAAATATTTAATAATATATAATAAATTAGAGCACATATGGCACGTATATGGACTTAATTCAAATATTTGGTCGAATCTCTCGCAATCCAGAGTGACATTTAGATTGAGCTTAATTTATATTCACAATGAATATATGATATGATGAATATATTCTTATTTTGAAGTTAGACCGACTTGTTACTTGTTACTAGCAGTTGCTTAGAATGGAAAATCCAATAGAATGTGTATAATACATATGTGCACATACACACACACACATACATGGAAATGCTTGAATTGCGTTAGATGTATGTTTCGGCAGGGGGCAGGGGGCAGGGGGCTTAAATCCTTGTCTGCATACAAATAAATGAGTACAATCAAAAAGAATCATCATTCGGGGCCCAGGGTATCTCGTAGTCGAGCACGGCCCCGACTAAAGTTTTCATTCTCGTGATATGTGAATCTACAAATACACTAATCTAATCCATTATTATATCAGAAGTTGTATCGCCAACATATTCTAGGCAACTACATAGGTACACCTACACCAAGCATAGCAAGCAATAGAACAAAAATCATAATGTGAAACTATAAATGAACCAAAATGGATAGTTAGTTGACTAAATGAAAAATTTTTGTTGTTTTTTTTTTCAATTGGAAAACAAAATTACATCGTGCTCCTTTTCACAGTCAAGAGTCATTTTTATGTTTGGTTTGGTTTTTTTTTCGGCAAATGGATTTCAAGTCGAAGTTGAAAATCAAAGAAAATAATATGTATATATGTTACATATGTATGTATATAAATATGTATATATATTTATATATATATATATACAAATATATATATTTCGGTTTGTTGCTGCCGGGCGCGTTTTTCAGTTGTTTTTAGTTGTATTTCCTGTTGCCTCTCGCACACATCTGTCTATTCGTCTGTATGTGTGTTTGTGGGTGCGTAGATGCATGTATGAGTGGAGACTAGAGATTAAGAATTGCGAGTCCAGTTGGAGTGGAGTCCTTTAATAGACCAGCTTCATCAGCTCCTGCGGTATCCTTGTCAAATTATTTGTTTGTTTACTTCACGAGCTCACGTATGTACATATATGTATGTATGTACGTTTGTATGTATGTATGTATATGTATCGCACTCTCTCTCCCTCTCTTTCTCTCTGTAAGTGGGTGAGTGTGGGTGTGTGTGTGGAGATAATTGTTTTTTTTTTTTTTTTATTCTTGTCTATTTTCATGTGTATGTACACATATATCTCTGTTTATCAACATGCCTGTCCATGAGTGTATTTGTGCGTCAGTCTGGGTCTGTGTGCGTATGAGCTTATTTTCGAGGGCAACAGAAGCCGGCTTTAAGGAACGAAAGACAACGATTGGTAGTTTGCTTTGGCTGGGTTGGGCTAGCTTGGCTTGGCTTGGCTTGTCTTTTTTTGTTCTTGTTTTGAGGCTGTCACTGAACTTAATTCGATTATTGACCGGTTATCTTTGAATGATTCATTCATAAGTTGGAATTATAGGTGCTTAAATACCACTTAGAGCGCGACCGCCTATTTACTACAACTGGCAAACTGTTTCTATGACGATATTTCACTGTAGCTAAACGCGAAGTCGCACACAACCTGACAGCCCGATGTCCTTTGAACTTCTGCCGGCAGACGCTTCGCCTTATCCACAAACGGGATACCAGTCGCAACGTCTTATGCTCTGTCGTCGCCGTCGCCGTCGTCGTCGTCGTCGACGCCAGCGGCTCTGCTCTGAGTCCTGTTACTTGCGTCAGCTTGGGCTTCTCTTTCTAACTCGTCGACATCGGCGTGAGTCTCTGTGTATGTGTGTGTGTGTGTGTGGTTGTACTATTATTGCTTTCTTCAAGAAATTATGCGCGAGTTACGTTCTAAAAAAAAAGACAGCACAAAAAACAAAGCAAAGAACGAGAACAAAATTTACAAACGCTTTCGTTCTCTTTCTTGCGCGCTGAATGCGGCGTGGAAAACCAAAGCAAAAACAGAAACGGCAGTGGCCGCGGACAGCGTCCGACGCAAGAACAGGAATAACGACTATTCGCGAGTGTGTGTGTGTGTGTGTGTTGTATATGTACATACATACATATATATATTTTGTAGTGGTATAAAACTAAACTAACGCTCACTCAAACCCCAAAAACAACTCATAGATTAAATTCCACCCCAGCCACAACACACACACACACACACACGCACACACACACACAGAGAAACAAAGGAGGAGAAATAGCCAACGCGACGTTTATGAATTGGGGTTACTTGCCAATAAAAAAGAAAGAAAGAAAGAAAAAAAAAAAAAACACCTAAAAAACTAAGCAGGCTATAAGAATTTTGTCCCTTTCATGTTGCAGCTACCTTTCTCGCTCTCTCTCAGAGCTGCTCGTGGTGCCGTCCCTATGATTTCGAACAGACAAAAACGTAATTGAAAATTTCGCTTTGAGAGGGGAAATTTCGATGGCATTGCCCACGTCTCCCACCTTCGATAGAATTGTTAACGGCAAAGAAGAAAAATGCAAGACCAAATTTAACTTTCAAGCGAGTAGAGCAAGCAAGACCAATGCCACAATTAAAAATGTCTCGAAGGTGCTCTAGTGCGAGAGAGCGCAAGTTCTTGCTCCATGTACCATTTCCACCTCTCTTTGCTTCACATCTTTATTGCTGTCTACCCCTTGCTGCGTGCTCTTCGGTCAGCTTTTCTGACTCCTAAGTAAAGGGGTAAAAGCCGAAGCAGAAAAAATTTCCCAATGCTTTCTCTCTTCGACACTTCTCTCTTGCAGGCTGAAGAGTATGAATACCCTTGGCGCAGCAAATGCTTTTTTGTTCCCATTTTCAACTCTCTTAAGGGCATTTGAATTCGAATATCAGCAATTGGTTATGCTCTTGCCTATTTTCTGTTTCTTCTTCTTGCACGCTCTGCTTAATTTCCTGTCACTTTCGACACTATTCAGGGTCACTCCGTAACACTCCGTATTGTTAAGCAGAATGTTTCGTTGGGCTTTCGCTATTTGTTTGTCTGTTTGCAACTCTTTGTACCAACTTTATAGTTTTCTCTAAATGTATTTAGGCATTTATTTTTGTAAAATATATATTTATGTAAAATTTGTCAACTTTACCTGAATCTCGTTGGCTAGCTTTTCGTTATTGTACTTAATATCGGGCGTGGAACTGCCGCCAGATGGCGTTATCGAATGCTGCGGCGATTGTTGACCTTGCGATATTGTCTTTGAGAGCAGCGGGCTGTGTGATTGGTGTGGCTGCTGCTGATGCGGATGCTGTGGCTGCGATTGCACCTGTGACTGTGACTGTGACTGTGACTGCGATTGTGACTGCGATTGTGACTGTGTCTGTAACGGAGTCTGTGGCTGCTGCGAATGCTGATCACTGGAAGCGGCAAAGAAACTAGTGGCATAGGCCTGCTCCGATTGTTGTGGTGTTGTGTGCGGATCGTCGGAATGTTTTTGCTGGTGCTGCTGGGGATGCGATTGCTGTTCCTGTTTGGTCTTTACTGAGAGGAGATTGCTAACGTTATTGCAATTGCTCGAATTGTCTAACTGATCGTTTGCGGAACCTGAACCAGAGCCGGAACCGGAACCGGAACCGGAACCCGTGCCACAACCAATGGCTGAACTATTATTCAATGCCGTTGTCTTCAGATGCGCAGCAGCAGCTGCTGCAGCGGCTGCATTGAATAGCAAATGATGATTGCTGAGGTGCGCCGACGGCGCTGCTGGTGTTACGGCCATCGATTGTTGCACCACAAATGCTTCATGGCTATAGCACTGATCGACATGATGCTGCTGCTGGTGTGACGGTGATTGCTGCTGCTGCTGCTGAGACTGCTCCAATTTGTTGAGCAATGGCAGGTGGCTAGTGTTACTGCTAGACGATTGCTGAGCGGCTAAGGAATGTGGATGCGGTTGCGACTGCGAATGCGGATGCGTATTTTGATGATGGTGCTGTTGCTGTTGCTGTTGCTGGTGCTGTTGGTGCTGTTGCTGCTGTTGCTGCTGATGGTGTTGCAGAGAGAAAGGCACGCGCGCTTGCTGCCAGAAATCAGCTGCATCCATTTTAAACATTTGTAAAGACCTTAGCTGAAGCTTCAGCTTCGGTTTCGATTTCCTCCAACCGAAGATTGGCTCGAAGTCGCTGCTGCTGCTGCTGCCGCTTGTCGCTGGGGAGCTGCCGCAGTAGCCACTCGTCGATCTTCGATTGCGATCGAAATAGCAGTTGCTCCGAATCCAGGGCTGGGTTGGATCTGTGCCAAGGACCTTCAACGAAATGAGGTAAACAAAACTAGTTACAAATTCAGTATAGAGATTCAAAACTCTCGTGTTTTTAAAAGCGTCAAAACACTTCAATTAGATCATTCATCACACCTACATATATCCTTATACAGAGCTCACAGTTTACCCACCAAATTAAAAAATCATCTTATTAAACAATTTTTTACTAGAAGAGTTGATGTATATACTTAAACATAGTGAGACATAGCCTTTAAGTTATATATATATATAGCCTTTAAGTTATATATATATACATATATATATATATATATATATATATATATATATATTATTTATACTGTCAAAGACCTGGGTGTTGTTTTTGACACAAAACTTATGTCTCTTCTGTTATTGATGAAGCTGGAGGTGCTCTTAACTTAATTGAATGTTGGTCAAAGGATTTTAATGAATCCTTTACCACAAAACTTTTATATACTTCGCTTTTTTAGAATATTGTTCAATAATATGGTTTCCACAGCATAAATTGTATCAGGATCTTACTGAGCCGCACCAGAAATAGTTTCTCTTTTTTGCGCCAGGCGATCTAAACTGGGATACTAATCTTCGTTTACCATCTTCCCATAGTGGGCTTCTTCTTTTAGATCTTCCATCATTGATCAATCGTAGGACAATTATAGGGATTGGGTTTCTGATTATTGTAATAGAGATTCGCCCTGTTTGCTAATGCAACTTAATTTCTCTGTTCTTTATAGAACTACCAGAAACTTTCGTTCGTTGTTTTTACCCTGAAGCACATCGAATTATTCTTTGCATAGCGCATTTCACGTTTTATGCATAAATTAAAATAAAATTTGATCATGTATTCTCTCTTGAACTCGATTCCCCAGTAATTAATACTTTGCTTTCACGTCATCTTAGAGAAATCACACACTAGACTCGATGTTCGAGAATAACTTTCATATTGTGTAGTGATTTACCTATTATTTTTAATATATTTTCGTTTAATATTTTATAATCATTATTTTTAAGTTTTTTAACAAAAATTTAATAACTTTTGTATGAACTCGGTATAGATGATCGAAAAGAACGAATATTTCTTGAAGCTTTAGATATTTAGATATTTCTTTCAGGTTATGTATGGCAGGACAGTTACATCTGTATCATCACAATTCACAATCGCATACGCTTCAATTTAAATGCCCACTTATGTAGATGTCTCTAATCCATATACTATACCTCCCAAGGTTATCTGCGCTCTCGTATTTTTATATTTATTTTCACGGAATTATTATATGGTTTTTTTTTTTAGCTTTGTTTTCTTTTTTCTCATGTTTTCATAAATATTTTGAAATTAATGTAGTTGTGAATCGTAATTTCATTCTGCTGTTCAAATTATTTTATTATATTAACAATTACAAATAGAAAAGATATTTATGATGCTACCGTGAGCTAATAATATATTACCAATAAAAGTATGTATATAAAAAATAGCTAAACGAATTTCAAATTTGTATCGTATTTATATACTATGCATGAAAAGTGATAAGTGAAATATCCGGTATGAAAAGTAATAATAATGCTTTAGTTTGAGACCGCACAACAAATGCACACACACGCACCCAATGATGAACAATATTTAAATACTGATCTATTTTGGTTGGGGAGTTCGAGGACGTACTCGTGCGATTTACGATATTCGATTTGGTTCCGATTGGGCTGAGGATCGCAGCGGCACGATATTGATCAGTACGGCCGCCAACAATCAGCAAAGCGAATCATGCCTCGTACACCCAATGGAACTGGTTAGCCGAAATCGAAACAGTTAACAGTTTCAATTACAGTTACAGCGCTTTTGAGAAACTGACGCGTTTTGCGTTTTGAGTTTGGCTACCGGGCAGGCTTATATGTAGTAGTTCCCAACAGGAGACGGGAGATAAGGATAACCTGGCGGCGCGCGAGTCATTGAAAAACTAATTTTGTCGCTGCCTCGAACAAGTATAAATATGAATGTCGCTGAGGGTTCGCAAGCAGGACACACACACACACACACACACACACACATACATATACGTCTGTGTGTGCTTAGAAATAGAACTTGGGAACAGCAGCAACCTTAACGGTAAAAACCAAAAGGAAAAGCAAAACGCGAACCGCTTATATATTGCTACGTTCGCAGCGGCAGAGCAAAGTAAGTCAAACGTCTTCGTGGCCCAGGTTCCGTACCGAAGATGGTCTTCGGCACATGGCGCAACGTCTTCGTGGAGAACGCCAGCGTCAACGTCGACGCCAGCGCCAAGTTTCTTGTCTCACGAGCGTCCTCTCTTAAGGTTTACTCTTGCAAACCGGCTACTAGCAATGGCACTGGCACAGGCACTGGCACTGGGACTGCCTCTGGCTCTGGCTCTGGCTCTGGCTCTGTCTCTGCTTTTGGCTCTTATGAGCAGCAGCAGCAGTAGCAGTAGCTGCGACATTAATAGGAGTAACAGAGAGACCTAAGGAGGCGGTAACAGTAAATGCAGCTGCTAAATACGACTGGAACACACTCACATTCAACTAAATGAGCTAGGGCTCGACTGCATGTTAGCTACATTCTCTGGCTGAGTTAACATGTGATGCAAACTACATTGCTCTGTGATCTCCGGGATAACATGTTATGTTAAAAAGTCCCACACTATGTACAAAGTTAGAAGAGCTCTCAACTCTCAACTCAGCTCTTTGCTCGATTACAATGCGGCTTTAACAAATGCTTTTATAGAGTAATACGGTAAAAATGGGATACAATGATATCGCAATATATATAAATTATGCATGTATGTAGTATATATTTTTATAATTCATTTGCATAGAACTCACCTTGGAATTGCGAGCATTCCTAAAACTTGGCTAGCTAGATAGTTTCTTCATGAATGGGAACTTAATTATTATATGTGTATGTGTATATTGGGGATTATGTTATATATACTTTAAATACTACAATGTTTATGGTTTATTGAAACTAATTTGAACTTAAGGCCGGAATATAAGGCACACGTTGCGTATCGCGATATCGTAATTTCATCATTTTTTTGCTTCCTTTTTGTTGTTTTGTTGTATTTGGTATTTATATATATATATATATATATATATATCTTTTTCCGTTTTTTTTTTTCGATTGTTTCCTTTTTTAATTTATGATCACAATTTGTTCTCGATTTACTTTTTTGGTTTTTTTTTTTTTTTTTAGGCCAAAATATCACCCAAAATATTAAACTTTTTTTCGGTTTCGTGTCTCTTGATCTCTCGCACCAATTTGTTCAAGATTTATATATTACTATAGTACAAATTTTCTTAGTTTTATGTACTTATGCTTGGCTATATTTTTTATTTTTGTATTGCGTACTTTATGTAATTAAATCTTTTATTTATAGTATTTGCTTTATTTGATTTAATTATTATTACTATTATTATTATTATTATTAATATTATTGTTTTTCTGTTTATTTTGTATTTATTTTAAAATTACAATTTTTAGTTAATGTATGCAGTAAAATATATCTAGTCTATATAGTCTGTGTGTGTCTGGACGTGTCTGTGTGTGTCTGGGTGTGGGAGTCAGTGCTATAGCTATAGATGCTAGCTATAGGGTAAGTGGTATTTAAAACTGTTTGTGCCGGTGTCAGTGTGTTTTTGATTTGCATAGAATGGAATTATTTTGGTACTAATCGTTCGACTGCGCTCGATAGTCGTAGTAAAAGTCTCTAAGCTTAGCTACTGTTAATTGTCAGTTAATTAATTAATTGTTGATACTTATGCTAATTGTTTAGTGTAACCTGATTTAGTTTTGCTTTCAACTTTCTCAACTTCTTATTGATTGGAAGAATATTTGGCTGCTGATCTTCTTCTTGCGTTCTCTTCCTTTTGAACCAAGCAAAAAAAAAAAAAAAAATTAAACGTTAAAAATAAAGGGTTAAATGATATATTTAAAAATCGGAATATATTTTTATTTATTTATTGTATTATTTTTCTTTATCTTTATTTTATTTATATATATTTATACATTTAATTACAAGCAAAATTCTAGATTATTTATTTTAAATAAAACGTTGTTATATATGTATGTAAAATTCATTTTTTTTTTTTTAATTTTATTTCTTATTTTCGATTTATATTTTATTGTCTCTTATGAAGTTTTAAGACTTATTTAATTTGTTTAAATTTTGTTTGTTGTTGATTAATTAGTTCTTTCTGTTTGTTATGCCGTTTTTGCGTTTAATTAAAAAAAAAAAATTAGTTTTATTTATTTAGTTGGTATGTATTAGTGTTTTTATTATTTTAAATTTTTGATTTGGAATTTCGGTTCTTTTTTCGCGACCTTTTGATCGAAGTTTCCACTTATTGCAGGTAAAATAAAACTCAACGAGAACTTTTTTGCTTAGTTTCAGAATATGTTTTTCAGAGTTGAACTTTTTTTTTTTTTTTTTTTTTTTGGCTTTTGATTCGTTTTAAAAATTGTAAATTGGGAATAATTCGTTACGTTTCGCTTTCCTTAGCTTTGTACTTTTGATTTCAATTTTGCAATATCCTAATAATTTATTTACTAATTAATCTTTAACACTTTTTTTTGTCGCTTTTCGTGCTGGGGAATTCGAGCTCAAATCGTTGAATTTGGGTTTCTTATGTAAAATGGTTGCGTTGAATTGTTGTTGATGTTTGTTGATTAGTATTGTTGTGAAAACTGTTAACTGAAGCTTTAACTGTATCCGTTCTATTGCTTTTCAAAACTGAATTGTGGTTGAGTTGGCATTTGGAGTTCTATTGTTATATTTGCTTTGCTTTTCAAATTAGCAAAGTTTCTATTTTGGTTGATTTTGAAAACGTTGTTTGGTCTATTGTTTTGTTTATTTAAATTATGATGATCTGGAATCAGAATTTGAGAGAAACAGAAAGAAAGGAGAGCATGATAATAACATAGGTGTTTAGGAATTTCACAAATATCGCAACGAATAGCACTATCACAAGTTGTCCCAAGATTTTCCAAAGTAAAGCTGAGATATTCAGCTCGACAGCTCTAGGCAAACGAAATTTCATTTATTGTCTATTGATCTGCTGTACATGATAAGTATACGATATTCTCTTGCTTGATACGGACTGCTTGTGATAGATCTATTCCAGTTGCAGATTATAGATGTTGAACAAATTCGTAAAATAATTAATTATATTTAATAAAAATAATGATGATTAATTGTTGTTGTTGTGGCTTTTGTTGGGACACAATCACTCTTGATATTCACGTTTGAGAAATAAAAATTTTCCGCGAGGTCAATTGACGATCCGCAGTCGGCTGTTCTACTCCATGGACTATTGCGTTTGGTCAATGCGTCGACAACGAAATAATAGAAGGATAAAAATTGGCTGCTGTTACTGCACAATATATATCTTATATATACCAAATAAATATATATATATATATATATATATATATATATATATATATATATATATATATATATATATATATATATATATATATATATTGATTTGGTTGTGGATGCGTCGAAGTGTGCGACGTCCAGGTCGAGGGCTTTGCAGCGTTCGTTGGGCTTATTATAAGATAAAAATGGTGTGTGTGATAAACAACAACAAAAACGAGCCAGCTACAGCAGCGACGCCAACGTTGGCGCCGGCGTCGCCGTCAATAACAGCGCCCCAAAGCGTAAAAGCAGCGTAGAGTTCGCGCGACGTCAGCAGAAGCAGCAGCAGCTCTTGGACTTGCCCGTCAATGTGGATCCGGCTGCTTCCCATGCATCCCATGCGGAGTTGAGGCCTGATGAGCTAAAGCGTTCGTTGGCGGAATGTTGGCATTAGCTTGAAGCTTTTCACCAGCGAACGAACGTGAATTCGCGAGGTAAGGTCGAATCGTTGTCAATTTGGATCCAATAAATTCCGGCGGAGCTATAACGTGCCACATAAGTACGTGCGATGTGTGGGAAGCATACTTATGTGGATATATTTCACCAACAAAAACTACAATTTTGTGTTTATTTATGTGAGAAATGCGGAGGGCCTTTCGCTTACTGCAGAACATGTGCTTAGTTAATACGAAAGTCTAACTGGCTTTACCCTGCCACAATATTCTGCTCAAGAATTTCCCCAAAAAGCCAACATCAACATTTATAACGTCGACGTCGACGCTGACGCTGACGCTGACGCTGACGCTGACGGCAGGCGCCAGACAAAGCAGACGCCAGACGTTAGAGGTCGCGCTGCAGCTACACCGGCAATTGCGCTTGCCTTCGCTGTTGCAGTTGCATTTGCAGTTGCAGCTGTAGTTGTATTTTGGCCAGGCGAATGTGTCCAGCCAGCCGCTCACAATCCAGTCGCAAAATTCGTCTGCCCCATTCCGCGCTTACGCGTTACCCCGATCCGCACACACGTTGCCATGTTGCAGTGTCAAGTGCAGTTTTTGGCCAGCGCCGACGCCGACGCCACTGTCGACGGCAACGTTGAATGCAGCCCAGAATGCAGTTGCATTGGAGTGCAGCCAGCTCCTGCTGCACTATCTACACACATGTACGCACACACACACACACACACACACGAACACAGTAACAACCCTTATTTGGTCAGAAACGATACCCAACCCTAGATCCCAGACTCTCTTGTCCCTCCCTCTGTCTATCTCTCTTTCTCTCTCTCTCTCTCTCTTTCTCTCTCTCCCTCTCTCTTTCCCTTGGTGCCTGTGAATTTGTGCACAATTTAATGCTTACTTCCCATGGCTTTGCTGTCTCTTCCACGCCTGCATATACGATCTCTCTCACACAATCTCTCTCTCTCTCTCTCTCTTTTTATCTTTCGGTCACCCGCTCTACGACTGTCTGGGCTGTTTATGCTTATGCACGTGTGTTTGTGTTTGTCTGTGTGTGTGTATGTGTGTGTGTGTGTGTGTGTGTGTGTGTGTGTGTGTGTGTGTGTGGCACGATGCATTTCCGCTTGTTGCTACGACGCGTCGTTGCATTTATGTGCAATTGCACTCCTCTCTCTCTCCACACACACACACACACACACATGCATACATACATGCATACATACATACACTGTACATACTGATGCATTCACATACTTATGTCTGCCGTTGCATGTACATGCACGAAATGCAACGAATGTGCATGCATGCATGTAGCTATATGTATGTACATATGTACATGCGTCTGCAGAAATACATAAGGGTGCAATGCATACATTAATGTGCATTTACACACACACCCACAAACACACATACACATGAACAGACTTGCATGAAGAGGCATGCCGTATATGCTTATCGTCCAATTTAGACATCGATTTTTGACTTGCCAGCCGGCTAGACAATCCGGCATGCTATTGATTTGTTGGAGGCTAGCACTAACATTAGACAGGCTCAGCATGGAGCTGGAGTCACCAAGCCATAAGGGCGACTGATCTCGTCCTTGAGATAGCCTTCCTTTTGCCAATGTACGCATTCTTAGAAGAATTCTAGTCCAATGGCATTCAGCAGGGTCGGCAGTGCGAGGCAGTCTATGCTTGAAGATCCTAATTGGATGGTGAATTAAATGCGTACAACGCATCAACTCATGGGCGACTCAGCTAAGTGGAGATCCGGACACAGTCCCTGTCAAAACCGAGTTACTTCTGACATCGAAGCATGCAGGCAGCTAAGACGTGAAACCCCGGAGGAAAGGAGCAATACAACAGGTTAGGCCAGATCAGTTTTTAGCCACTGAAAATCACGTATTTAACCTGAAATTCTCTCTCATCTCCGGACTGAAATTGTCAGCGGAGTAGTAAGGTATTTGTTCGGACATGGCTCAGATTGATAGCACGGAACGTGCAAAGACGTAGCTGGCTCCAATGTCCTTCTCTCCCTGCACAGAGCCATTTCATTTACCTCAACTATAAAAATAGTCTTACTTTGGCCCGGGTCTATTCACTATAGATTATACTGTATTATTATATATACATATGTATATATATATATATATAGTAGAATCCGGTTATAACGACTCCGCTTAAAGCGTCCAACCGGTTATGTCGACGAAAATTCGATGTCTTGGTTGGTCCCCATACAAACATATATGAAAGAGCCTCCGCTTAGTACGTCTCCGCTTTTAACGACAATCCGCTTCTGCCGACGATTTTGTTAATATTTTTGAGTCATTTACCGGTTATTACGACGTGATAAAAAAAAATCGCAGAATAATGACAACAAATTTCCGCATAAAAAGACTCTGTGAGAAATGCATACATGATGTATTGATCAGTGATCAGTACTCTTGCTTGTGTGCGCCCCAAATGCTGTCAAGACAGAGAGAGGGAGAGAGACAAAGTACAATGCTGACGTCACATAAATGTTTCTAAGCCATTTTATTGAAATATTCTTATAAAAAATGTTTGTTTTGACTAAAAATTTAAATTGTCTTATGTTAAAAGCTACTACGAACATGGCACCCGTAAAAAAAGGAAAAAACATATTATTTTGCTCCTTCTGGTTAAAGCGTCCTCCGGGTATAGCGACGTAAAATCGACGGTCCCTTGAATGTCGCTATAACCGGATTCTACTGTAAAAAAAAAAAATATATATATATATATATATATATATATATATATATATATATATATATATATATATATATATATATATAAAATTAGCCATGAATTGAGAGTACTTGACTCATTCTCAATTCATGGCTAATTTTATATTAATATATATGTACATATATATAAGCTATATACATATATATATATATATATATATATATATATATATATATATATATATATATATATATATATATTAATATAAAATTAGCCATGAATTGAGAATGAGTCAAGTACTCTCAATTCATGGCTAATTTTATATTAATATATATGTATGTATATATAAGCTCAGAGTTTTGCAGTCAGTTGGCTGGGCGAATATAGTTTTGGCTGCAGCTGCATTCAGAAAAATAAGAAAATAAAACTAAAGGTGTGGGCAATAAATGACGTGCTTGAAGGACGAAGGCCAAACCTATGTCAAGGTTGTCGAGACGAGTGGAGTCGACTCTTGCTTTTGCCGGTAACCAAGTGAAAGACACCAAATCTGGTGCCGTAGTCGGAGTCGGAACCAAGACCAGAGTTAGCCCCCAACTACCCAGTTCGAACTTTTACTCCTCTTTCCATTTTCATTCGGATTTTCAAATTCTACACTTCGCAAAGAGCCGAGCCCAGCAGGTGACCCGAATAAGCAACAGCAGCAGCAACTGACGGAGCGAGTAGAAGAACACATTCGAGAAAGAGAGAGAGAGAGAGAGAGAGAACGAGAGAGAGAAAGAGGGAAAGAGGGAGAGGCAGTGAGCACTTCTAAGTGTTTGTGTGTGTGACCACAGAGCAGACGAACAGTTAGCTCCTTTGCAAAAGAAATAACTATGAAGTGTGTGTGTGTGTGCTCGTGTGTGTGTGTGTGTGTGTGTGTGTGTGTGTGTGTGCTCGTGTATGTGTGTACGTGTGTTGATTACCATCCATTCGAATTCACCATTTCAATTAATAACAACTGGGAGTGACCTGCGTTTCAAGCACTTAAGTAGCGCCTAAGAGTCAAGGCAGTGCATTATATATATGTATATATATATATATATGTAGGTTGTAAGTCTTTGCCATCGTCACATATATATATAATATATATATATATATATATATATATATATATATATTTTATATACATATATGTGACGATGGCAAAGACTTACAACCTACAGAAGCAGTCCTGATGAAGTCCCCTTTTGTAGACTGGATATATTTTGGATCAAGCTAGTGAGTCGATATAGTTGTTGTTGTTCGTGTTGTTGCATCATCAGAATCAGAACTAATTTTACAGATATACTAAGTAGAATAGGACCACATAACTAACACATGGCGTATATATATATATATATATATATATATATATATATATATATATATATATATATATATATATATATATATATATATATATATATATATATATATATATATATATATATATTTATATATATATATGTGACGATGGCAAAGACTTACAACCTACAGAAGCAGTCCTGATGAAGTCCCCTTTTGTAGACTGGATATATTTTGGATCAAGCTAGTGAGTCGATATAGTTGTTGTTGTTCGTGTTGTTGCATCATCAGAATCAGAACTAATTTTACAGATATACTAAGTAGAATAGGACCACATAACTAACACATGGCGTAAGAAGAAGAGCAAATAGATCCATCCACCCTTAAACATATACATATATCGAGCTCTACTCCACTCGGCCCATGTCTGCCCACAAGGGGTCGGTGCTAGCAGTACGGACTGACACCCCCACCCCCACCGCCAACCAAGCCCAACCCAGGCCCCTGCTCGGCACACCCTTGCAACACACAAGATGGCGTCGCGCATTATGCAGAGTTGTTGGTAGGCAGGAAGTGCAGCCAAATTCAACCAAAACGGTCGCCTTGCATCGCAAATTAATTGTGCCCAACAAATTGCATTCAAACAAGTCCCCGCTCCCCTACCACCCGCATGCGTCGGGAAGGAGCCCATTCCGGCCTTCAGCTGATTTGGATCCCCACCTCCAATATAATTATGGTCATGTATACAATAAACATGTATTCTTTTTTAAACACATATGCATGTATGTACATATGTATGTACTGGGACTATATATAATTTATATTAAGTACATAAATCATGTGTGTCGAAATGGAATCTATGTACATACATACATACATATTTTCTCGTTTATTATTTGTATCAAGTGCACATACATATTTTTGATATTTATATGGTATTTATGGCATTTTCTGTGAAATACATACATACATACATGTACATGCATGTGTATATGTACATACATATATACATACGCATTTAGATACAGACATCGCTATTGTCGTTTTTATTATTTGATTAACCTAAGTAAAGCGGGCATTGGCTGTCCGTTCCCGTTCTCCGTTCAGTTATGCCTTCCCTTAAATCACTAAGAAGAGTCGAAGTGAGAACAGTCGAAGGAAGCAGTCAAGAGGAATCTCAGTTGGGATCGCTCTGGGCGAGTCCAATCGGAATACAAAATGGCAAACAAAGTCGGTATGGAAAAATCATTAAAAAATGTCATCTTGTAGGCGCGAGCGTGGAAGGAAAGAGAAGAGGTTCTATTTGATGCACGTACATATGTACGTTCATATGTGCATGCAAGCATGCATGCATACATACACACACATGCATACATATGTACTCATATGTACCAAATGGACCCGCTTCGGTCGCACTGAATGCCTACTCCAAATAGCGCCTGTCATGTGGGCATAATTATCGAGGAGAGACTCGTGTACATAGAATTTATTAAAATACATACATATGTACATATATGCTTACACGCACACAAGGACAAAAGCACTCACGTACTTTACAATAGAATTGCAAATGGCTAAATATGTATACGAATTAATGTCCAGTCTATACGCACACACACACACGCACACGCGCATAGGCGGGCATGTGGGCATGAGGCTGCAAACGTATCCAAATTAATGCGCAATGCAAACGCAAACTCACACATACACACTTACGCATATTTACATATGACAATGTTAATACAAATTCGAATAATATATATGTATATGTATATGTATACATATGTATGTATGTCGCGCAAGTATACATATATACGCATTTTGTAGACATGGGAAATTGTAATAGGCTGAACACACCTGTGGACAAAATCATAAGTACATGCCAGAGCTGATCTGTATTAACATGTCTCAATAGTACGCGGAATACATTGTAAATTTGATATATATATATATATATATATATATATGTATATATATATATATATATATATATAAATAGTATATATATTTGCATTCCTATTATTATGGCCAGGACTGTACTTGCATAACATGCTGATGTTTGAGCCAAAGCAGGTGGAGATGCAGCTCGTGAATAAACATACATTATGCATACATACATATGTATAACACACACATATGCTTATTATACATGCATATGTACATATGTATGTATATGTATATATTACATAACATGCATGCATATATAACCATGCAATTTATAGTTAATGCATTTCGAATGCCCGTGCAATAAAATTACCCTCTTAGCGACAGCTTGTTTAAGGGAAACTGTACAATATATAGCGATATGAATATATGTACATATATAAATAATTTATATATACATATGTATGTACATATATGCATATAGTAATTTTCCTCATTATTGGTAAAATCAACGTCAAGCAAAATTGTTATTAAAGAACTTTTGCGATAATAAAAGATTTCCCATTTGTATACTTTTCTATAATCTCTTTCGCACTACAATACTATAGCCCTGTATTGCCGCTCTATTAACGCTCTATTACGTCTAGGAACTTGTTCACGTTTTGTCCGCGGCTGAGGCAGGGGGTTGGCGGAATAGATTAAGTTAGTAGAGTTAGTTAGAGTAGTGTTCGTCCGTTCTTTGGATTGGTCAAGCATTATTCCCGGTCCGTCCAAGAGGCAGAATGTCCGCACATTGGGGCATTGGGGCACGCCACTTACAGAATGGGGAATGCAATTCGCATTCAATTGTATTTCGTTTAGGAGGGTTCGCGAATTATTCGCGCAGATCGAGCAGATGGCTAACATTACTCCAGTGGCCCAGATCTTGTTAAGGAAGTATAAATTGAGTAGCACAGGTGATACACATACCTGTGCGCGGCGTTTGCGCCCCCGTAGGCCACTATTGTATCGCGTATCTTGTATCTAAAGGCCATAAGCAAGAGAAAACGCGTTTCAAAGGGACGCACGAAAACTGACTTCATACCATACCAACGACCATACACCTTACAATTGCTACAATATATGTGTATATGTGTATACATATATATAGGTGCCATAAACCCTGTAACTCTAACTATAACTCCAACTCGAACTCGAACTCTAACAGTATCACTATGACCAGTTTCTGATAATCAAAGATCAGTTCCGATCCGGAAAATAAAGCTAAACAGAGCATAAGCTTAGTGTTGGGCTTATGTGGAATGCATTTTTGGAATGCTACGGAAGTGCAATGCTTTATGTGGGAACTTATGCTCTACCACGCTTACTCTCAACTGCTCCGTTCGAGTATCAACGACAGTGAGAGAGAGTGAAAGCGAGAGACATAACTTATTTCCATTTGCATGAATTGCATTGGGAAAGCGTATAAAAAAGTCCATGGCGATCGCGTACAAGCACATGGCTACACCCGCTAGATGTATACTTACTTACACCTGTGCTCCTGCCTGTGCTTGTGTTTCTGTGTGTCGTCCGTGGCCAACGGTTTGAAGCCAGCATGTATGGGTTTCACAAGAAGTATTCGAAGGGTCGTCGCGAAGTGAGCCGTGGCAAAAAGCATATAACGGTAAACGAAATCACCGCGCGGCACTGGCCCTGTTCCTTGGCCAGATGAAGCTCTATTTCACTACTGTATGAAAAGATTTTCTAGCAACGGCTGCGTGCTGTCTGCTCTTTTAGGGGTTCCAACTAGGCAAGCACTGCAACCCCTGCTTTGAATAATGGTCAACCCTAAAGCTAAAGGAGCTGCAATGCAGCTCCAAGTTATCAACTATCATATTGTATCTCTGTCATATATATACATACATATATATATGAATGATGTGGCTTGACAGATGTTACGGATGAAGCTGTGATATGCATAGTAAATAGAAGAACGTGCATATGAGATGGGCCCTACCCGAGCGATCGCTACGCCAGCTTAAAGGGGCGGCTGGAACAGGACATTCAACTGAAATCGAGCAGGTAATGCCCGACAAAAGGGTTCGACATTGATTTGGCCGTTGTACCTCTCGGTCATTCGGATCGGGTTAGCCGACAGCTGGTGCCACACATGCCCATCCCTACTCATCCCTGCCCATCCTTGCCCATCATTGCCCATCCCTTACAGCCTCATTTGCATAAGTTTATTTGTTTCCTGTCCGGCTGCTCTGCTGCGCGACTGTCCGACTCATAACCGTTAAGTTTAATGTATGATCATAGGGTGCTCCCATTTATAAATATTCCAGGAATGGCATACGAAGCAGTGCAAAATAAAATTGTGATCCATGATTTGAGTGCATCATTGAAATATGTAAATTTACTAATATAATAGAACAGTTACCGACTAACTGAACTCGCAACTTCTAATAATAATCATCATCAATAGTGCCCAAAATATAGCAGAAATTTAAAAGTCACTAAGTAAATAAGAGGTATGTAGGTTCGCGTCGACCACCCAAGTTCAACAAGCTATGGCGGATATATCTCCGCCCATTGGGGGCGTGGCAAATCGGATAAAACTGTATCTCCTAGAGTTTTAAAGCTAGAACGTGAGCTAATGTTATGATTCTATAAAGGCTGATGAAGAATTTATATGTCTACGCCCACTAGGGGCGTGGCAAATCGGACCTGAAGATATAGTGATTTTCCCGATTTTGCTATATTTTAGGAATTATTGATGCTAGAGACCTGAAATTTGGTATATATACATACGTGAGTTGACCACCCAAGTCCAACGAGCTATGGATATATCTCCGCCCAAAGGGGGCGTGGCAAACCGCAAAAGTTTATATATCCTAAAGTATAAAAGCTAGAAGCTTCAAATTGTGTTCTTACTTGTTATAAACATGTGTATGGCAAGACATGTGGAATAGTGCGATCAGCTACAAAAATCGAAAAAACACATATTTCTGACTTACAAAAAAAATTCCCATACCACTTTCTTGATACCCTGCTGCAGATATGCAACAAGGCCATATAAAGGGTTAATTTTGGCAGATATAGGGTATCTCGAAGTCAGGGTATTCTATTGTTAATACATATTAATAACATCAATTATATCATAAACAGGGTCCAACACTCTCTCTCTCTCTCTCTCTCTCTCTCTTTCTCTCTTTCTCCCCTCCATCTTCCCTCTTTGGATCAAGGTTTTGCTTTGCTTTTCAAAATTTCTTTGCCAAGAAGAGGGCGAACTGAATATAATCAATCATTGGGCAAGTTAAGCAGCAGTAAAAGAAATCCAAAAAATTAAGCAAGAAAAACTAAGAAATGTTCAGTGGATGTCAGAAGGAAGACCAGGAAGAGGGTTGGCTGAAAGGTGGTTGGTTCTGTCTTCGGGTGGGTGTTGCTAACAATTTCAAACAAACTGAAGAGGCTGGGGAAAAAAAAGCAACAAAAACATAAAAAAAAAAGAAATAAAATAAAAAATTCTTATAGACAAAACAAGAAGTGTGAAAGAAAAGTGAAAACGTTGCCATTTTACTGTGTTTTAAATGTGCTTGTGTTGTTGTTGCTGTTGCTGCTGTTGCTTTTGCTGTTGCTGTCGCCTTTGTATTGGTGTTCGTCGTGTGAACGACAGTGTTGTCTCCTTAGCCTGTTGGTTGGTTCAAGCTCCCAGATTTACACGATAAAAATGGTTAAATAGCTAAAGAACAGCTAAAACTGGCACACTCTCTCATTTAGCTGCCTTCATCTCTCTACCCGTCGCACTCCCTCTTCCTCTACTGACTTGTCCAGCTTCTTGATTTGCCGTGAAGAAAACGCTAGAACTGAATACAAAAAGCGGGCTAAATTCGCTGCACTGGCGTACAGCCAAAGCTGGCCATTAAAGTACCCGGCGGTCCGTTTTCTTCTTGTTCTTGTTCTTGTTCTTACTCGCTTCTCTTTTTCTTTTTCATTTTCTTGTTCTTCTTCTTCTTCTTCTTCTTCTTCTTTTTGTTTTTATTTTATTTATTTACTTTGAGCTTCACGACCCCCACCAAGTCGCCATCGAAGGAAGTTGTTGCCCATTTTTTGCCAGTCTTTTTTGCTTTGTTAATTTTTTTATGTTCGTACTCGTTCGTGGCCAGAAAAGAGAGTGTATTGGATTTGTGCGATGGTCGTCTTGCGTTAGATTCGTGTTCTCTTAATTGAACAAAAGTGTAAAACACAACACATTTTGTAATCTGTAAACTGATTAAAAATAAAGTGTACCATATCAATAAAATAAACAATTAAATAATTTCTGTAATGCTGAATTTTTTTTTCGGCTTGTCGTAATAGCCGGTGAATGATTGAAAAATATGGAAAACAAATCGTCGGGATAAGCGGAATGTCATTAAAAGCGGGAACGTACTAAGCGGAGGCTCCTTCATGTAAGTTTGTATGGGAACCAACCAAGACAACCAAACAACAATTTTCTACGACATAACCGGTTGAACGTATTAAGCGGAGTCGTTATAATCTGATGTATATACATATATGTGTAAGTCGGGAATTGTGATTTCTTAATACATTTAAATGAAACAAGTATTATGCGGCCAGTTGGACTCGACTGTAAGATTCGCTTCTTTATTTGTATCTTGATTTCGGTATAGCACTTTTGCATCCGGCCCAAGTTTGGGGTCGGAGGCGGAGGCTACCGATGGCCACGCTTCGTTCTTGGTCGCGGATAGCTATGGGCATAGACAGCAGCAGCAGCAGCGGCAACGGAACACAAAGATCCTGCGCAAATACAATTTAATTGAGGAGAGAACCGACCGAATGTGGCACGTCCAGTACCGGACCCAAGGAGGTGCAAGATGGGAATGTGGAATGTGGTGGTTGGTTTGCTATTTCATACACAAGCGGGACTCGAGCCCTTTCACTCTCCCACCCCACTCCCATACTTTCTCTCTCTCTCTCGCTCTCACTGAGTATCCGTCTCTCTGTCTTGCACGCACTACAATTTAGAATTTAATTTTCTCGAAAAGAAGCAAATCAACAAAAATTGAAGTGATAAAAAGGGAAAGCGCGCTTGGACAGAGTTGGGGCTGAAATTTGTGGTAGTCAGTGGATGTTGAACGAATACTCTACATATAATGTTGAGCGCAAACTGAATGGCGTATAGATATAGGTATAGGAATGGAATGAGAGGGTTTGTGTTTCGTGTGTTTAGTGGTGTAGCTCTCACTGAGAGATGAACCCATATGCAGGCCAGTTCAATTATATTTCATATCTCTATATCCTATTATTTAGACTCATGCTGGCTTAATATACTATTTGTGTACAGAGCTTCATCGGACCACATTTTCTCGTCTCGAAAATTTGTTTTCTGGAATAGTCAGAAAATTTAGCCTCTATTGTGGATAACTATCTTATGCCCACTACGAGTCCGGATAATAACGCAATCAGATAATTTTGAAGGGTGCTTAAAATAGATAGAATAGTAATACCTATATTTATTATAATATTACCTCTAGCTATGAAAACACCCGTAATACCTGTAACCTATATCGTGTTCCAACTGTTTCACTCCCCTTATTTTGCACTACACAAAGTTAACAGTTATATGAGGAATATTTTATTACAGATAGATGAATATGTAATCAGCTCTATCCAAGCACAACATTCTCACTGGGCATTCTGAATCACAGCTCTTCTCACTCACTCACAAGGAGGCATTCAGTATGTATAGTATATGTACATATATGTATGTATGTACATATATATTGTATTAACCATTAAATCATATTCATATACATATGTATGTATGCTTATTCCTAAAAGGTATTTTCTGATTCGTTTTCACATTAAACGAATAAGTGGACAGACAGTCGAACTCATTTCTTTTCGCTATCCCCGTTTGTCTTGTTCCTCTTTTCTGCCATGTTTAATTGCCCGAGCAGAGCTTTAACGGAGGAGTGCGAGTACTAGAGTGAGTTGGCGAGGGGGACCGAGATGAAGATGGAGACGAGGAGAGCGCTTTAAGTGGCTAATAATAACTGCAATGTCTCCATATAGAAACAACTGAATGCCAATGCTCGACTAACAGATACCGTGCAGAGTATAGTCTATGAATATAACTGACTATATATAGCTAAGAATATCTGTGATAATTCTGTCTGTTGCAGACCTTTGAATGGTCTTAATATTATCGTAAATCGTATGAGAAATGCAACTGTCAATAAGAATTAATCTGATCAATATATATACATACATATGCACATACATATATGTATTAGCGTATATATGTATGTATGCATACTGTACAAGGCACATTAGATACCTCGAAATCCATTGATTTCGTTATTAAATGCTGGACGGGAAATTTGTGGTATTCGTTGTGTTGCTCGGACTTAGGAAAGCTGCAAACGACGAAGTTACCACAAGTAATTGTGGTCACAATTTGAGACCGCCGTTCACTTTGCCAAAAAGTGCGTAGCCTGGACTTGTGCATGGGGAGGTGGCTGCGCGGCTGGAGAGGACTGGAAGTGGAAGCAGTGGAAAAAAGAAACAAAGAAAAACGCCAGTTTTAACCACTTAACTATCTGTGTTTTTTTTTTTTTTTTCTGGTAGCTTATTTGAAATAATAATATAAATTTCAATTCGAAACCCTTCCCTCCGGTAAGTGGACTATTTATTTTAGTTTTTTGTATTCCCTCGCATTGTAACCCTTTCACGCACTTTTTCCATTACAAACCGACACACACGCACACATGTACACAGCCCTGTGCGTGTGTTTGTGTGTGTGTGAATGCATGATATAATGTTAATTACAGAGTTTGAAACGTTTACGCGGTCGCGTCGCGCATTCTACCGTGAAAACGTCTACTGACCGACGCGTCGGCTGCTGCCGTCTCTGCCGCCGATTGACTTTTGTTTCTGTCCCACTTGTCTCTTCCTCTTCCACAGTAGCCCTACCCATTCTCTGAAAAGCTGTATCACCCCTCTGCTGGACGAAGTTAACGGGAACGGCAACTGAACGGAAAGAGCTACGCCAACTGCAGCGAAATGTCATAGCCGGCCCTTCAATACGCTTTCATTGCAGTCATGCAGTCTAGTTGCCTGTATTTGACCGCATATCACTTATAAACGTACATAGTACCAAGTACGTATGTATGTACTGCTCTGAAGCTATCCATAAATAAGGAGAACAAGGAGCCAAAACATCACATTGTGCCTTCTAAATGCCATTCTGGAGGAACCCGTCTATATATTTATGTATTTATACAAGCATACATACATGGGTACATATATATGTATTTAGTTATTCATGGTAATCTACATATGTATGTATGTACATTTGGCGTTTCGTATGTCTGCTATACTTATACATACGGACACCCGTACATACATACATACATACATATGTATATAATGATAGCAAATTGTGTTTCATTTCGATTTCTCGATGAATTCGTTCACCGGCCTTTCGCACTTTTTTGATTGCTTTTCCATTAAACATTGCTCAAAAAGTAATCAAAACTTTGCTAAAGGTTCCTCCAAAGGTGAGAGAGTGTGAAAAGCTAGATTAGTAATTTAAGATACAAATATTATGAAAAGCAAATTAAAAACTTTTAATTTTTACAAATTTAAACACAATATCTGTATACTTCGTATTATTTCTGTAGAGATTGTGTATATATTGTATGTATACAGTGGTTTTCATTGGGTTTCCATTTACTAGGGATGGTGATACCATCCAAGACATGAAACTCAATTACATCGTCATCGCTTACCTTTGACACACTTCATTTTCCAATAGACACACTACAGCCATTCGCATTCGTCTATAGTTCATACAGTAGTTCCATTCTTTCATCTTACTCTCACCAGTCAACACTCTCACATCATACTCATTTTTTTGTTTTTTTTTAATATCATTATTGTCAATTAAAAACATCAAGATTAAAACTTAAAGTTTATGACTGATACAAAAAAAAGAAGAAGAAGAAGAGTGTGTATTTAGGAAGCTGAATATATACATCCATATATATAGGAATTGTATTATAGAAAAAGATAGAAAGCAAAGCCAATTAAGTACATATATACATATAGTATATTACGCATCTTATATAGTCGAGACTCTGTGGCTATAAAAAGGCGGAAAGTTGTATCATCGGTGGAATTCAGTATCGACTACCGACCGGTTCGGCTAAGCGTTGTTTATTTTCGCTTTTAGCAATGTCAAATTTACAAAAGAATATACACAGGATCTATCTATCTATCTACCTATTAGTCCATTCGGCTAATAGAGCTCGGAGCATTGGTTAATTGAAGAGCGAACAAGTATCAATAAAGGTGTTGCTTGTCCACACACACTTACACACACACATACGCAGCACAAGGGCCAGTCGCAGTCGAGGCTGGTTGACAATAGCTGAACACCCGGGGACTAAAACAGCAACAGCAGCTTGACGAAAGGGCAATGGGCGACATCATTTTTACCTTTCCCAGACTCTCTTTGGGCACGGATGCTTCCGGAGCTACTTGGAGCGGTTAGACCATGAGGGAACTATTGGAGTGCGGATGCTTCCTCAAGAAAACTATGCTGAAATGGACGGTAGGTTAGAAGCTAATAAGCTCCTTTGCGGAGACGGTCACGGCGGAGCTCCGCAGAAGTGGGCGAAGTAGAAGGTGAGCTGCCTCTGTTTACGTTAGCTCAAAGTGCATGCGGAGCAATGCTTTATGGCCATTGCGCAAGCACCGTACATTGCTCTTAAGCCCTTAAGCCTCCCAAATTAACATTCTATTGTAAATAAAAAGCGAATACCCACGCACATACGAATTCACACATGCATATGATAGATAGTCATTTATAAGTATGTATATTAGTCGTATATAATGAAATTTGTTTTGTTGAGATTTTGCAAATTTCATATGGAAATAAATATTTATATATCTGTCAGATATTTTGCTTCGCATTAATTGAATTGTGAATTTATCATTCATTACGCTGGGCCAACTTGAAACTTTGCTAAAAAGAGCGCAGGCTATAAAAGAGAGAAATAAATTTCCCCTTTGGTACTTTTCAATAGCGACATCTATGAGCGAGCTGCCACACTACAACTGACTTCATTTGTTTTTGCTTGTGATAAATTACTGAATTCCCTCCCCATTGAGGCCAGATCGCGACTGCCTCTTCGCTCTCCCCCTTTCATCTTTCACTTATCCGTTCACCTTTCCATTTCATCATTGTCGCCTCCATGCAGCTGTCAACGAACGTGTAAGCCCCATAATCATATTCGAGTGCTCAGGCTAAAGCCCTAATGCCAATCAAATGCCCAAACATAAAAAAAAATAAAAAAAAATTGATTTAAAAAGTTACAAAGCCACAAGGCAATTAATTTACTTTTCTCGCTCAGGGGTTGCTCCAAACGAATCCGCTTTAGTACTTAAAAAGGTATAAAAAAGAGGAAAAACAATTTGCAAGCAATGGAAAAAGTGTTAGACTTGATGCGAGTTGCAAAAAGAAGAGTAAGGCAGAACAAAAAATATATATTCTATATACCGTCAACCATATGCGTAAAAAATGTACGTGCAAATTCCCAGGGGATCAGGACACATAATTGCCGCGATTTGCCGCCTTTTAACTTGTTTTTATTCTCACATTGTACGCGGGACAGGGGAGTGGGAATGGGAATGGTAATGGGAATGGGATTCAGATTGGCCACTTTGGCATTTAAACAAACACATTATGTTGTTGGACAAATACTGTGCATCATCGCGCGGACCTCAGCCACAGGTTACACGGGCACGTCCATAACCACGGCCACGGCCACGGCCACGGCCACGTCCACAGCCACGGCTACGGCTACGGCCACTCCGGCACTCGACCACAAAGTCATGTTAATTAACATGCGGCCAGGAGCGATTTTTTTTAGCCCGGATCCAAGCTCCTGGTCCTTGGCCCTGGCCCCGATCTCAGTCCCATTTAGCAATTGCCATTTGCCATGCGAGCTGTCGCCTGTTGCCTGTTGCCTGTTGCTCGTTGCTTGTTGCTCTTGCCCACATTCGCAAGTGCGAAAATAACTGAAAAAAAAACATAAAAACAAAAGAGAGAAAAAAATATATAAATCTGAAAAGCGAATACAGAAAGAGGAACAAAATAGCAGCATACCGCCGACTAGTACATACCGTGATTATACAATAAAAATTAAGTTAACAAATAGAAACGAATCGAGAACAATTCGTAGATGGCTTTAGTTATTCTTACTTACCTTATTATCGATTACCATTAATGAATAGATTTTAAAAAGTTTCTGGAACATCTTCCAATAAACATATATTATTTATACGCTTGGGTGCAATACAAACATCATACCCCATTGCGATATCTTATTTCGGATTTGTTGAAATTTGTTTAATTCCTCTTGGCTTCTGTTTTGGGGTCCTCGGGGTTTTTTCCGAGTACCTTTTTGCTGCTTACTCATCAATTCAATTCTAAAAATACATAAAAAATCCAATTCAATTAGCTTCTGGGTTTTATGTTTGTGGCATCCATTAATTGGTTTGAATCATTAGCAATTAAATCGAATTTATTCAAGGAAATTTATGATAAACAATTTCCCTTATCTACTAAAAGCGCCTTAGGCTTGAGCACCAGGTGGCGCTTGCGTATCGTTGATCGCAAGATGCCGCTATCATGAAAACACCTCGTAATACGTTGATCTTACACAATATGTATATTATTTACATAGAGAAAAATCAATGGTTGCATACATATGACCTTCGGTGCAGCTTGAACAGTTCATATACTACTATAATAATATCATACATAAATTATCATACTCATATTCACCACGTTCAGTTTCATTGGCCATTGGCCATACATATTCACCACATAAGAGTCGAGTGAGCATTTGAAATCATACCCACCACATAACAATAGGGTGGAACCATACTCCCCGTAGGCGTGATTATGCTAAGCGTCTGTTAACTTGACAGTATGACGTCATGATTCCAACAGTTTCGCTGTTAGTTTTTTCTAGTCTGGTAGATAATAGTTTTGTTGAAATGTATGTAACAGCCAGAAGGAGGCGCAATTATATACATATTTATGTAGTCCAAGACTGTAGCGTGTACATGCTTGTTGCGAACAGATTTCGATTTTTCCGCGCCATTGCTTGTGCGCACATTGGGGGAGTGAGCATAGCGAGACAGAAGGATAAATTGCGATCACTGATTTTGTCGGGCCTTTTTTCACTGCTCAGGTCACAAGCGACCATTTGTTCGGAAGTAGAAGGTGAATTCAAAAGCTTAGGTAACTGCCGTCTTAAGCTTTGGCATCTTTATCATTCCCTTTTGAGACTTCATTTATTCTCGATTCTTTTACTGAAGGGCTTAAGCTATGACGTCTTGAGCGCACTCCAATTTAAACTCTCTCAAGACTTTTTTTTTGTGTATAGCTCACTCATTCTCCATTGCAAGCCCTCAATTTTCGTTATATGTATATGGTTATTTTACTTTTATAAAAATAATTATTATTAAACCCTTATTGTATTAATTAAAATGGCTGATCAGTTCAAAGGAACAATAAAAGACATTGCTTAAAGCTATCTAATAGATATACATATATTAGCGCTAGGACTTTTCAAGTAGTTTATAGTTAGTTCGTTCGTGGAAGTCAAAATTGGAGTTTTTAAACAAATAGAAAAAATATTTTGCAAAATTGGTGGCAGCAATATGGGACCGAGAGGCTTTGGCCAACACGGGACTGGGTCGCAGGGTCTTTAAAAATTACCAAGTTGGCTTCTATTTGTCATGTGCGCAGAAAATGTTTAGATACACGCATATGTATAAAACGAGCCACAAGTAGCGTAATTATTTTTGAGTCATCGCGATTCATCGGTAGAAGAGGTTGTCAGTAACTCAGCTATCTAAATTTGAAGCATCTAACTTTTAAACTGTGGAAGATAAAAACTTTTGCTGTTTGCCACGCTCCTGTGAACGTAGATATGTATATGTATGTAACAAAGTTCAGGTCTCTAGCATCAATAGTGCATAACATATAGCAGTATTTGAAAAATCAATCATATCTTTCCCTCAATCTTCATAGAATATCAGAAAAAGCCTGTTACATACTTTTCAAAAATCCATTATGCCCTGATATCCCAATTTTCAATGGGTTCAGGGTATAAATACATACTATATAGCCTAAGGAAAAAAAAAAAAAACTTTTCAATAATAGGCACCAAACCGTAGGAGGTTTTTTATTTGCCTGTCCAGCTGACTATGGCTTAATTTACAGCTTTTTGGGGTCAGTAATATTAGGAATATAATATTAGGAAGGAAAATTTAAAAAATAAGAAAATATGATACCAAATGGGTTCAGGTTATAAACAAGTAAGAAAGCTCTAGTCGAGACTGATAGAGAACTGATATTTCAATAATTCTTCGCGTCTTTTCGCTTACAAAAGAAACACACACACACACATAGGCACGCACGCATAAACACGCATGGGCTACGTTCTTCATGAAACTTTTAGGTTGTGATTATATCATTACTATGCCTGTATATGCCGAAGCTCAAGTCTCTAGTATTTGAAATATTCCTTTTACAGGGTGATGGTGAGGGGGTAGATAAAGGGTTGGTGGGGGGGGGGGGTTGAATTATAACAAAAACCGAAATTCTAGAAAGTACATATGAGTCTACATTTAAAATTTGAAATCTAGCTCAAAAGATGTAGGAGATAAATTTTATAATTGACTTTCGAAAAGGTTTTTTACCGAAAAATAAAAGGATGAATTATCGATTTTTTATAAAAATTGAGGCTCAAAAGAATTTTTTTTAATTTATCAAAAAATAATAATTATTTTTTAATTTTTTGCTATAAAAGTCATAATCGTTACGGTCCCTGACTAAAATAATTCTCTTATAACTCTGAAATAGAGGTATTCAAGCATTCGGACCAGCGAGCGGACAGTCTGATAGGACTAAATCGACTCGGCTCACAGCATCCTGCCAGTTACATACATTTTCCCATTTTGAATGGAATCTATAAAGAACGGTGAAAAACTAATATCTATATATATAAAAGAAAGTTGTGTAAAAGTGTCGACCGCTTATAACTTGATTTGGGCTGAACCAATTTTCATGGTTATTGATTTGTTGGATTTGTCTCCGCAACGAGTATAGTATAGGGTCTTAAAAATACTGAAAAAATTTGCCGAATACTTGAAAAACGCGGTTTTTTCCCCAAATGTTCAATTTTTTTTTATACCCAGTAGGCTTGGTAACAGTGACAGTTTTGACAATAGTGTAGAAGTAAATAAACAAATGTAGTCAGTCAGTCTACGGCACAGCCTCAGGCGAACCTGACTATTCATAAAAAAGCACATTTGTTAAAAAAAAAAAAATTTTGAAAAACAATACGCGTACGGACAAAAGCAAAATATCTCGAAAGTTCAGGTAGGTTTTGTTGTATGTATTTGTTTTTCTCAGACATTATTTTTGTAAATAATTTATATTTATATTTCTCGATTATTTTATGTGGTTTTGTGCGAGGGCATATTCAGTATTACTATTAATGAAAATGCCGCGTCCTAGAAGATCTAATCTTTCCCGGCGGACCCATAATGCAATTAGGCTACGGAATACCGCGATGTTTTGGCAAGGAGACGATGGATATCACTTTAATATCAAAATGATAAATCTATTGAATGGGACCATCGGAATCCTTGGAATAAGAACTTCCTCATCTTTAAATTTTCCTTTGAGTATCGACGCGTGAATAACATTGCTCAACAGTTTTCTTATTACTAAACGCGTTCCATTGCACAGTTTTGGTTGGTTTAAATTTCTAAGCATGATAACTACCGAGCCAACCTTCAGTTGTAAATTGTGCGGTGGTAAACCAGGCACATCCAAGGAGTTCAAAAATTCAGTTGGATAATTAGTGGCTTCATCTTCGTTTGTTACACAGTCGATAGATTTAAATGAATACAGAGTACCAACGATTTTATTTTGAATTATAAAATTAAGGTCATCCACATCTTAATTTTTAGCTGCCAAAATTGCTCGCTCACTTAACCATTTAGTATTTTTGTGGAAAGCAATGATATTCGGAAATACTTTGTTGATAAGCTCATCTTTTGATGGGACGAAATTGAAAAAATTTTGAGGAAATGAAATCAAGCCACTCCTTTCGTCAACAGGAATACGGCCATTACCGATATTCAGCAATTGCTTCGAGAAATCATCATCATGCCTTCGCCATGACGATCAACAAATCACAGGGCCAATCTTTGACTATTTGTGGCCTCAATCTAGAAAATGTGTGTCGTTTACCACAAGGTGCTTGAATGAAAATCTTATTAATAAATTAATCAGAGTGTATCCCAACCTGAACAACATACCTTTCAATCATATTTTACCTAGAAATATGGGTAGGGCAATGCAACGCTTGCTGGGACTGCTAGTATATATATATATAAATATATCCACGCAGTATTGATGCTAGAGACCTGAAATTTGGTATATATACTAGGGTTGACCGCCCGCGGATACATCTACGCCCAAAGGGCCCTAGCAAACCGAACAAGTTTATATCTTCTACAATTCTAGAGCTAGAGTCCTGAAATCTGAATAGGGGCGTGGTATATCGAAAAAATACTCTGTAAATTTCGTTCTAGAAACAAGAATCATATGTGGGAAAACTGAATTTTCTATAGTATGGAGCTAGAGACTGGAATTAGCGAGGAAATTACTGATAGCATCCTTTATTTATTTTTACAAGAAGGATGTATGTATGTATGTATACCAATTATAAGTGTAACAGATCGGAAAATAGAATGTGTATGAGGATTCTCTAGTCGGTAACACCCGACAGCAACGTTCTCATTGAAAATGGGAAATTAGGTTAAAATGGTTTTGTGAAGAGTATGTCCGTCCGTCCGTCCGTCCGTCCGTCTGTATGAGTGCGTCGATCTCAGAAATTATAATAGCTAGAGAGCTGAAATTTTGCATGTAGACTCGTGTATACCATACGCAGTACGAGTTTATCATATTTTTTCGATAAATCATTCGATATCTTTTTTATCGAGGATAATCGATAATATTATATTGTTTTTTCAGCCTAATTTAAACATTTTTAAACCTGGAGACTTCAGAGTTACTGCGTATATACATTTGATAGAAACACACATTTTGTCATTTACAGATTTTGGATACCACGCCCCCTTCGCCCCAAATTTGGAAAATACGTATTTCAAGTACTAGAGCTTTAGAATGTACATACATTTACATATTATGATTACGTTCTGAAAGTTTCATTAAGATCGTATGTCTACAAACGAAATTATTCAACAAATAAATTCTCATAATATTGCCCACACAGCAGTGCAGCCCAAGCGCAGTCGCTGCTTACTGCGCAGTTTGCAGAGCGCGGGCTTATGCATGCGTGTGGATGCATGTGTATGCATGTGTGCACTGCAGAATGATTAGAATATCAGCTTGGAGGGTTCAGGGTATCTCCTAGTCGAGCAGTTTCGACTAGAGCCTTCTTACTTGTTTTTTTATACGATATAGCACGCGCATATCGAGTTTATCACAAAATTTCGATAACTCATCCCGTAATTTTTTATCGATAAAAATCCTTATCGAAAGACAGTTATAAAATTATATCTCCCACATCTTTAGAGCTAGAGTCTTCAAACTTTAAATGTAGACTTATATGTAATTTGTAGAATTTCGGTTTTTGTTATAAGTTACCCCTCACCCCTATATCCACCTCCTTACCCTCACCTTTGTAAAAGGCGTATTTCAAATACAAGAGACTTGAGCTTCGGCATATACACGCATAATAATGATACAATTATAATCTAAAAGTTTCATGAAGAACGTACATCCACAAAAAAAGTTATTAAACAATTAAGTTTCCATGAGAAGCCCACACTGCAGCCCATGCGTGTTTATGCGTGCGTGCCTATATGTGCCTATGTACATATGTATGTGTGTGTGTGTGTTTCTTTTGTAAGCACAAAGAAGGGTTCATGGGATTTCCTAGTCGAGCAGTCTCGACTAGAGCTTTCTTACTTGTTTTGTTTTTATACCCTGAACCCATTGAAAATGGGAAATCAGGGTATAATGGTTTTGTTAAAAGTATGTAACAGGGAGAAGGAGGCGTGGCAGACCCCACAAAGTATATATATTCTTGATCAGGGCGACAAACTGAATCGATTTAGCCATGTCCGTCTGTCCGTCTGTCCGTATGTATGAACGCGTCGATTTCCGAAGCTACAATAGCTAGAGACCTCAACTTTTTTTAAATTGTCCGTATATAGCGGGCGCTTATCAAGTTTATCACTAGAAATCGATAACTCGTCCGATTATTTTTTTATCGATGAAAAACCTTATCGAAAGCCAGTTATAAAATTATATCTCCTACATCTTTTGAGCTAGAGTCTCCAAATTTTAAATGTAGACTTATATGTACTTTATAGAATTTCGGTTTTTGTTATAATTCACCCCCCGCCCCTATATCCACCCCCTCACCCTCACTTTTGTAATACTAGAGACTTGAGATTCGGCACATACACGCATAGTAATGATATAATCACAATCTAAAAGTTTCATGAAGAACGTACATCCACAAAAAAAGTTATTAAACAATTAAGTTTCCATGAGAAGCCCACACTGCAGCCCATGCGTGTTTATGCGTGCGTGCCTATACATACATACATATGTGTCTATGCATGTGTGTGTGTGTTTTTTGTAAGCAAAAAGACGCGGAGAATTATTGAAATATCAGTTCTCCGAAGGGTTCAGGGGATTTCCTAGTCGGGCAGTCTCGACTAGAGCTTTCTTACTTGTTTTGTTTTTTTTTTTTTTTTTTGCAAAAAACGATAACTTTTCAGTTATAAAATTATATCTCCTACATCTATAGAGCTAACAATCCATATGTATATTATAGAACTTCGGTTTTTGTTATAATTTACGCCTCACCCCTATGTACATCCCCTCACCCATAAATCATAAAAAGGCGTATTTCAAATACTAGAGAGTTGTGACTTTTTCGAATGTACTTATTATAATCACGATTTTGAGCATAATTTGAACATTATGAGACCTAGAAACTTCAGATTTACTGTGTTAGTACTTGGAATGTGTTAGTGCTTTGGAATATACACATATTTAAACATTATGAATACGTTCTGAAAGTTTCATGATAGTCCAACCACAAAAGAAATTATTTAACAAATAATTTCTCATATTAATTCCCATTTCAGTCGCTTTTTACTGCTCAGTTAGCAGAGCGCATGCCTATGCGTGCGTGTGGATGCATGTATATGTATGCTTCCATAAAATAAGTGCAGAATGATTAGAATATCAGTGTATCTCCTGGTCGAGCAGTCTACTAGAGCACTCTTACTTGCTTGGCTATGCAATTTAGAAACAACAGCAGATAATTTAATTAATCGATCGTTAATCCAGATGCTTTCAAGTGGGTTTTCCTACTATAGGGTAAAATTACAGTTATTAGATTCGTTTATCTACTGTACGGAAACTAGAAACTAGAAAATATATCGATCATATCGATGCTATAAGCATTTAAACTTAATCTACGCATGTCTTAAGGAGGCCCACCTGAAGGATATCAAGACTTCACATCTTATAGCTGTCAATATCGGTATATACGAGAAGGAGGACAGTTAGACTCATGATCAGCACAGTACATTACTTTAAAGTTTGACTTCTTGTAAAGCGTGGTGAATAAAAATTAAATTAGTCCTAACGAGACCTAAGAACGTTGTTTATGCGTTGCTTATAATTTAATGTCTAGGCGCACTAGATAAATTGAGTTTTCCGTACAAAATATCTTTGATGAGGTTAATCGTAGCTCAAGGCGGTAATCAAGGCAGCAAAACCGGCTCTAGGTAAAAGAAAACAATTGACAAGGTAACGCAATAGCTTTCTTTGGAGAGATTAGAAGAAAAAGGGGTTGTTCTGTTCTGCTGAAGAGGTGCCCTGGCAGAGGGAATTCCGGTCTTGCGCTTGACCAACGGTCAGTATGCTTTTGTCTTGATGTTCACTCGCGCTTCCATCCAGCTGAGCTGTCGCTACATGCTGGACATGTGTCCATCCATGTCCCTTGGCTTCATTTGGTTAGCTACACCTTGTGAAGTGACCAACTGGTTTAAGCCGCTGGGAAAGAAAACCCGTTTATAAAATCAGTTGCTGGACAATCCATAAAAAAACTATCCCAAAATATGCACGTTTTGCTATATATTTATTCACCCAGCCGGCCAGCTTTACGCGCGGCCAAACATATTTTCTAACTTCCTGCCCTATTTAAACTTTTTTCTGTTTTCAAAAAAATATTCTAACAACCCTCTTTTTGCTGGTTTTTTGTCACGTGTTTCCTGCACTTTATTGCAATTTTGTATGGATTTTTTTAAATGACTTCGTTCCAATTTACATAATTGTCTGTGTAATACGAGAGCCTGGACGAGGATTAGTGTAGCTGGACATCTGCTTGGCAGGCAGCACGCACAAGGTTAAATTGGTTCAAGGCGCAGGAATATTGAATATTGGAATCTTTTGTTCTTTATATGAGATTTCCAGGTTAACCTTCTGTCAGACGTTAGTCCCGGTACTTAACCGTACCTGCTGTCGGAAGCATTGTGCCGTCTATGTACACCGTAGGACAGTTCATTCGGCAAGTGGCGAAAGTGATGTGAGGATAGCTCTTTATATCTCTTCTCTCCCAAAGGAACAGAGGAAAGAGATATTGACAGCAATACAGAATACCTCTAATGTTTAGATTTATCAATAATTCTTATATCATGAAGGCTTACAATTACAACAATTGGCTGTGTCACTAATGTAGATGAAGCTATCTTGGCTATTGCGCCAATTGAATAAATGACTTATAACGAAGACAAGAACTCTTTTTGAAGACTTGCAGCTTCAAGTCCGAAGCGAATATACTCTCTTCGTGAATGAGTAATAACATTAAATTAAGGGTTGATTTTTTTTATTGTTTTCGTTTTTGTTTTTGATTTTTTTTTTTTTTTTTTTTTTGAAAACTTTTGGGTTTTCAGCCTTACTTTCAATTTTGAGAAGCCCTGCTTCTGAACATCACCCGCTACCTACCCTTCGGCGAGACTGTTGTGCTGTAGCCGCCATTTTTATGTAGTTAGGGGGTGTCACCAGCAGCAATAACAACCAACCCCTTCCACCACCTTCCACAACCACCACCGGCAATCTCCATTGCCATTCGAATAAGTTTCTCTTTCTTGTGTTTAAAAATGAATAATTCCAACGTTTTTCTCTTTTAGTCCGTTTGAATCAGCTTATGGGTACAGTTTCTACAAAGTTAAGGACTACTCCATCTTTTCTGTCGTCTGTTTACTTGCCCCAAAATTATTGGTAAAAGCTGGGAACAGACGAAAAGAGATCAACTTCCGAAAACCCTTAAATTAGTAAAAAGCACAATCTAAATCTAAAACAAGTAAGAGTGCCCTAGTCAAGACAGCTCGACTAGGAGATACCCTGAACCATCCAAGCTGATATTCTAATCATTCTGCACTTCTTTTATGCAAGTATACATACATACACATGCATCCACACGCACGCATAAGCCCGCGCTCTGCTAACTGCGCAGTAAGCAGCGACTGCGCTTGGGCTGCGCTGCAGTGTTGGCAATATTATGAGAATTTATTTGTTGAATAATTTCTTTTGTAGACGTACGATCTTAATAAAAGAGCGCAATCATAATGTGTAAATGTGTGTACATTCCAAAGCACAAGTCTCTAGTACTTGATACACGTTTTTTACGAATTGGGGGCGAAGGGGCCGTGGTATCCAAAATCGTTAAATAGCAAAATGTGTGGCAACAGCTCTGAGCGTATTACAAAAACTTTCATCAACTCAACTTGCAAAAAAATTCGAGTAAATATTCTAAAATATAATCCTCTATTTTTGTAGGGAAAAATATGGAAAGGAATATGTTAATAAATAAAACACAATAAACAAGTAAAATCGTTGCAATCGGGTGATACCGATGACAGAATACTCATTCATACCCAAAAAAAAATTTTCATTTTTGTTATATTTTGGATACCGCCTCCAAGCTAGCAGCAGATCAGAGCAATTCATCGTTTATTCTATACGCACAGACAAATTCTAAGCATTGCAATTGCTTTCTGGATTTTCCAGTCCTTACTTTTCTTTTTGTGAGATGACGTATACACATTCATATACATATATATGCATTCTCTAGCATATTCTAAGAATCTCAGCTCCGATTAATTTGTTTTGAATTGTTTTTAAGTTTCTAGTCGTTTATTTTAGTTATTTCGGTTCTCGAAGGTTCGAGCCACGCGGAAAACTTGTCATTGTTTTTAGCTTTTATAAAGATTTATAAATAATTTCTTTTTAAGTCCATTAAAATGTTTCCTTACGTGTTATCAATGCCTGTTAAGCTTATTCATTTACATATACATATATGTAGATGCCACACGCATATAAATGTAGCAATTTGGAACTATAAATGCCGCTGGGCCACGCCCTTACGGGTCGTAGACATATAAATTACATATATATATGTAATATATATATATATATATATATACATATATATATATATATATGCCGGATATTGTATATGATCAATACACTCATTTCAGTTTTGTAAATGATTATAAAAATACAGAATTTAACACTCTCACTTGAAATATTATTAAAGAAATAATATATGTAATTGGAAGCACACTTCTTCCTTCGTAGCCTCCAGCCAGACGCTTTCTTTGTATACCATCGCAGATGTACGATTTTATGTACAGACAAGGCATTTGAAAGACCTGAGATACGAGAAAACCCTCAGAACCATCATGTACTGATACATTGCCATCCCCCATCTCAGAGCCCCCACCGCAGTTCCATTTTAACTCAGTGAGTAAGATACATACAGAATACGAAATATGGAATACGGAATAGAACACAGTTGAAATTGTAAATTTCGGTTAATATACCTAGTGGTAAATTTCATGTGCCCTTAAAATTGTCAACCAATAAATAAATGAATACATAATTCAATAACATTATTGATTTTATTTATTTATAAATATAAAAAAAGCTATCAAAACTGTTATGGAAAGCAACAATTAAATTATACATTGATATAGAAATGAATTAAGTACATCACTTAAAATTTCAAAAAAAATCAATTAACGTAAAATTTTAAAATAACGTACTGAATATTGTATGATTTATTTAGTATACATATTTTAACAAAAAGAACCGAATAAAAAAATTAATCTTATGATTTATGAAATAGTTAGAAAATAGAATAAAACAAAAATAAATAAAAAAAAATAATAATAATAATAAGATTTTAAAGTTAAATTAAATATAAGAAAACAAAATATACCCTTAAATACAATACTTTACTTTGCGTTCATTTGACAAGCGTCGTCATTTTTTTCTCCACTGGGTCTGTTGGAGGCTACATACAAGTAAGGAGATGTTGGTGTCTCGGCAACTAAATTTCTCGCGCAAAAACGGAAATGGTGACGGTGCCATATACAAAGGCACGCACACTGCGCATACCCCAGAATCAGCCATTGGAGCCAACCACTAGTTCCTTGAACAAGTCCTTTTGCCTAAACCACCCCCAGACCCAGACTCAGCGCCAGCCCCAGTCCCAGTCCCAGTCCAAGTCCCACACCCAGCCCCAGCCCCAGTCATCGCCCCCACACGCAAAGACGCTCACACACACAGCTAGCACGCTCCAGATGCCGTAGCTGAATTTTTGTTGAATATTTTTGAACAACTTTTCTTCAATTTCTCCACCAGCAAGACTTTTTTCATCGTTCATTTCTCATTTTGCTCGTTCCATCCTATTTTGCTTATGTATGCACAGCTCGTACACGTATCTGTATGCGCGGGAGTGTATATATATGTATATATCTATATATGTATATATATATATATATATATATATATACATATATATACATATATATATATGAGTATATATATATATATATATATATATATGAGCGCAGTTCCTGCCTTACAGGCGTGCATGGGTGCGATACCCTCCTTTTCGGAGTAATTGTGTCTTGGCCAGCAAAGATTAGATATAAAGGTTGAGTTTATAATATTTATTTTATAATCAACACGGCAAGGTCAAGCATGAATAAATAAAATAAAATTGGAAACGAAACAGTTTTATTCGATCATTCGATGAATTATAGCTCTAGGGTATTCGCCAGTCATCAATCAGTAATGAACACTATTCTTTTCTGTTTTTGTTCCCTTTTTTGTTTTTTAATGGAACACAACCCACTCAAGTGGCAGCTTAAGTTTCAAAATGCCAAAAGTAAAATGGGCGACGGCGGCAGAGACGATGATGGTGTCGACGGCAAGTGGGTGGGACGAAGAGACGCTGATATAAATGAGAATGGGAATGGAAACGGGAATGGGATTGTGAGTGGCAGCGGGAGTGAGTTGAGACTACGCGTACAAGGACAGGGACAGCGCTGTGCCAGCGTGATAGAAAGAGAGCGAACTATTTGCTAGCATCGAAGTCAGCGACAAAGGCAAAAATACAACCATATAAAAGGCACAGAAAACAAAACTTTTGAAAAATTAACGAAAGCATTGGGGATAAGAAAAAGGATTATGTTACACACATACACACGCACACACACAGTTGTGCATATGCACATACACCTAAGCAAATATGTAGGTACAGATGGGTGTGTGTGTGTGTGTGTAAAATTGTATGCCTGCCTCTGTGCTAGGTACATTTATATACATATATATGTATGTTTGTACATATATCTGTATATATGTAGATCTGACTGAGGTGTATACTTTTGTCTATCTTATTTATGAGAAGCGTGCTTAAAAAACTAATTAAAAATGAACATTTTTTGGTGCCTGCATCCATATAATGAACTTAGCCCAGCAGAGCTTTTATTTTAACATCCGAGAAAGAGATATAGAGAAAGAGATATAGAGTATCTGTATCTGTATCTGTATCTGTATCTGTATCTGTATCTGTATCTGTATCTCTATCTCTATCTCTATCTCTATCTCTATCTCTATCTCTATCTCTATCTCTATCTCTATCTCTATCTCTATCTCTATCTCTATCTCTATCTCTATCTGTATCTGTATCTGTATCTGTATCTGTATCTGTATCTGTATCTGTATCTGTATCTGTATCTGTATCTGTATCTGTATCTGTATCTGTATCTGTATCTGTATCTGTATCTGTATCTGTATCTGTATCTGTATCTGTATCTGTATCTGTATCTGTATCTGTATCTGTATCTGTATCTGTATCTGTATCTGTATCTGTATCTGTATCTGTATCTGTATCTGTATCTGTATCTGTATCTGTATCTGTATCTGTATCTGTATCTGTATCTGTATCTGTATCTGTATCTGTATCTGTATCTGTATCTGTATCTGTATCTGTATCTGTATCTGTATCTGTATCTGTATCTGTATCTGTATCTGTATCTGTATCTGTATCTGTATCTGTATCTGTATCTGTATCTGTATCTGTATCTGTATCTGTATCTGTATCTGTATCTGTATCTGTATCTGTATCTGTATCTGTATCTGTATCTGTATCTGTATCTGATAGAAAGAGAGCGAACTATTTGCTAGCATCGAAGTCAGCGACAAAGGCAAAAATACAACCATATAAAAGGCACAGAAAACAAAACTTTTGAAAAATTAACGAAAGCATTGGGGATAAGAAAAAGGATTATGTTACACACATACACACGCACACACACAGTTGTGCATATGCACATACACCTAAGCAAATATGTAGGTACAGATGGGTGTGTGTGTGTGTGTAAAATTGTATGCCTGCCTCTGTGCTAGGTACATTTATATACATATATATGTATGTTTGTACATATATCTGTATATATGTAGATCTGACTGAGGTGTATACTTTTGTCTATCTTATTTATGAGAAGCGTGCTTAAAAAACTAATTAAAAATGAACATTTTTTGGTGCCTGCATCCATATAATGAACTTAGCCCAGCAGAGCTTTTATTTTAACATCCGAGAAAGAGATATAGAGAAAGAGATATAGAGTATCTGTATCTGTATCTGTATCTGTATCTGTATCTGTATCTGTATCTGTATCTGTATCTGTATCTCTATCTCTATCTCTATCTCTATCTCTATCTCTATCTCTATCTCTATCTCTATCTCTATCTCTATCTGTACATTTTTTGGTGCCTGCATCCATATAATGAACTTAGCCCAGCAGAGCTTTTATTTTAACATCCGAGAAAGAGATATAGAGAAAGAGATATAGAGTATCTGTATCTGTATCTGTATCTGTATCTGTATCTGTATCTGTATCTGTATCTGTATCTGTATCTGTATCTGTATCTCTATCTCTATCTCTATCTCTATCTCTATCTCTATCTCTATCTCTATCTCTATCTCTATCTCTATCTCTATCTGTATCTGTATCTGTATCTGTATCTGTATCTGTATCTGTATCTGTATCTGTATCTGTATCTGTATCTGTATCTGTATCTGTATCTGTATCTGTATCTGTATCTGTATCTGTATCTGTATCTGTATCTGTATCTGTATCTGTATCTGTATCTGTATCTGTATCTGTATCTGTATCTGTATCTGTATCTGTATCTGTATCTGTATCTGTATCTGTATCTGTATCTGTATCTGTATCTGTATCTGTATCTGTATCTGTATCTGTATCTGTATCTGTATCTGTATCTGTATCTGTATCTGTATCTGTATCTGTATCTGTATCTGTATCTGTATCTGTATCTGTATCTGTATCTGTATCTGTATCTGTATCTGTATCTGTATCTGTATCTGTATCTGTATCTGTATCTGTATCTGTATCTGTATCTGTATCTGTATCTGTATCTGTATCTGTATCTGTATCTGTATCTGTATCTGTATCTGTATCTGTATCTGTATCTGTATCTGTATCTGTATCTGTATCTGTATCTGTATCTGTATCTGTATCTGTATCTGTATCTGTATCTGTATCTGTATCTGTATCTGTATCTGTATCTGTATCTGTATCTGTATCTGTATCTGTATCTGTATCTGTATCTGTATCTGTATCTGTATCTGTATCTGTATCTGTATCTGTATCTGTATCT
>JAWNOM010000451.1:0-29474 GCA_035045965.1 Drosophila aldrichi | reverse complement strand
AACAGGCAGAAGGAGGCGTGGCAGACCCCACAAAGTATATATATTCTTGATCAGGGCGACGAGATAAGTTGATTTAGCCCTGTCCGTCTGTCTGTCTGTCCGTCTGTCCGTCTGTCCGTCTGTCCGTCCGTCCGTCTGTCCGTCTGTCCGTATGTTTGAACGCGTCGATTTCCGAACCTATGATAGCTAGAGACTTGAATTTTTTTTTAAAATGACCGTATATACAGCGCGGATGTCGAGTTTAGCGTTAGAATTCGATAAATTATCCCGTTATGTTTTTATCGAATACAAACATTCAAGTTCAAATCAGATGCCAGTACAGCTAATTGTGAATGATTTTTCATTTTTTTAAATTTGTCAAATATTCAATGGAATATGTAGATCATATGCTGAAAGTTTCATTTAATTCCGTTAAGTCTATCAATTTTGAAAAAATCATTAAATATTAGGCCAATCAACAAACGCACATGCAGCAGCCACAGCAGATTTAGATTTGCTAGATGGCGCTGCAGCAGTGAATGTATTGCTGTTTTGCCATCAAACTGTCAAAAAGTGAAGTGGCGTAGTGGATAGCAGCGCGCCACTCGATCAAGAGGTCCCGGGATCGAACCTCAGAGCGGTCGGAATTAATTTATGTTTGTTTTTTTTTTTTTTTTTAATTGTTTCAAAATATTTATACATATATTTATTTAAATGGGCTTACTATTCAATTGAATATGTAGATCATATGCTGAAAGTTTCATTAAATTTCGCTAAGTCTATCAATTTTGAAAAAATCATTAAATATTAGGCCAATTAACAAACGCACATGCAGCAGCCACAACAGTTTTTCTATAAGTGTGCACACATACATTCAAAAAAACAATTAGTTTAGTTTAGATTTGCTAGATGGCGCTGCAGCAGTGAATGTATTACTGTTTTGCCATCAAACCGCCAGGAAGTGAAGTGGCGTAGTGAATAGCAGCGCGCCACTCAATCAAGAGGTCTCGGGTTCGAACCCCAGATCTGGCGGAATTTATGTTTAATTTTTTTTAATTGTTTCAAAAATTGAAATTTTAACCACACTAAATGTGAATATTTATTAGTTTGGTTCAGGGTAGTATCTAGTCGAGCACTCTCGACTAGAGTTTTCTTACTTGTTTTTTCTTTCTTCTGATTACGATATGAATGTGAGTGCGTGCGTATGTGTGTGTGTGTGTGTGTGTGCGGGTGTGTGCTTGCACTGCATTGTGGATGCTTTATCTAACTGCAAAAATGTATATACAGAGCTTTTGTCCTTGACCTTGCTCACTTCATCTCTCATAGTCTGCATGGTCTGCTCTCTATTGCTTTTCTCAATTTTCTCATACTCTGCCTATGGAAAGCTCACTGATGAAAAGTAAAAGTTTTTTTTATCACGTTTCTTATATATTATGCATATTAATTATACGCATGTTTCTTTGAAGAAGTTGCTAACTTATTAATCTAATCACCCATAATAATACTACCGATTGTGGAAATATTATCGCCATTTCTATATTTTTGGATTACAGCTAATCATTTCGAATTTTTCGTTTGACTACTTATCTTTAAGGCCACAGTTCAAGCCCTGCAGCTAGCACCGTTTTTTATTAGTTTGGTGCTTTATTTTTCGCTGGTGCGTAAAGATCCAGAGGGTGAACTATGGACAACTGTGCTCAAGTGCTTGCCCATTGTGGCATTGATGTTTTATGTTTTGATCAAGGGATTTTCGCTTAACAAGCAGTAAGCTTTCTCTTATCTTGATTTCATTAAGTGCTTTTTACTTAAATTATATCCAATTTCTTTAGATTTCGCCGTTCACAATTAATTCTGCTTGGCTTAGTGTTTTCATGCGGCGGCGATGCTTTACTCAATGTTAATCTATTTCCCTTCGGAATGATTTCCTTTGGCGTGGCGCACATTTTCTATATAAGCGCATTTGGCTGGCATCCGCTGAAGTGGATCATCGGAGTCTGTCTTTATGTGCCGGTTATTGTTTGTGAGTATTGAGAAAGTAAATTTTTAATTGTAATTAATTTATTCTTTGTATGCCTTGCAGTTGTTGTTTTTGTACGCAAATACTTGGATGAGATACTCGTGATTGGTGTACCCATCTATTGTGTTCTGATTATCACCATGCTATGGCGTGCCTTGGCCCGAGCTGTCGATACGAAGAGCTATTTGGCCAGCTTCTGTGCCCTTGGCGCTGTCTTGTTTGTGATCTCGGATGCACTGATTGCAGTTACCATGTTCTTGAGTGTAGAGCTGCCCTCGCCACGACTGCAAATCATGATCACCTATTATGCTGCTCAGTTTGCCATTGCGTTGAGCACTGCCGATGACGGACCGTTGCAGCCATGTAAGAACAAAGACAAATAATGCTGTCAATTGCTCAATTCATAATCCAAACGCAACCACCAAAATATGTACTTCCAAAATATTAGAGTAGTTGTTAAAGCCATTTAGTTGTGATATCAATTATTTGTTAAAAATAAATATCAACCATTTTAAAGCAATTTCAAACACAACGGACTTTTTTGTTTGCATACACCACGGTTTTATAGCAGTGAGAGTTATGTAGCTCAACACAAGCAGAGCTGCATTTGATGAATTCAACGCTAGGGTGACCATTGCGCGCGTTTATGTTGACATTTTCTGGTCATTTTCATTATCGCTTGACTCTATCGGCTTGGAATTGTATTTATTTGTTAATATATTATTTTAATCACAGAAAATGGGTCCGTCGGAGTTTAAGTTAAACAATCCCCCCGAGGACCTTATCTCGGCTGTCAAATTCGGCTCCAAATCCAACCAGTATATGGCAGCATCATCTTGGGACGGAACGCTTCGCTTCTACGATGTGGCGGCAAACTCAATGCGCCAAAAATTTGTACAGGATGCTCCTATCTTGGATTGTGCCTTCATGGTTTGTTTCATTCACTCTTATACATGATGTGTGGAGTTGTAACTAATTACATTTTTTAACAGAATATTGTACATGTGGTAAGTGGTGGCCTGGACAATCAACTGCGGATGTACGATGTGAATACTCAAGCTGAAACTCTGGTGGGCTCTCACGATGATCCCATTCGATGTGTGGAACATGCGGAGTATGTCAATGGCATCTTGACCGGCAGCTGGGATAAGACAGTCAAACTTTGGGACATGCGCGAAAAGCGCTGTGTTGGCTGCTTTGAACAGAACAACGGCAAGGTTTATTCCATGTCTGTGATTGATGAAAAGATTGTGGTGGCCACATCCGATCGCAAGGTCTTAATTTGGGATTTGCGTAAAACGGATAGCTATATTATGAAGCGCGAATCCTCATTGAAGTATCAAACGCGCTGTATTCGTCTATTCCCTAATAAGGAGGGTTATGTCATGTCCTCCATTGAAGGTCGCGTGGCTGTTGAGTACCTCGACCACGATCCTGAGGTGCAACGTCGAAAGTTTGCATTCAAATGTCATCGCAACAGAGATAATAATATTGAGCAAATCTATCCAGTTAATGCGGTTAGTTTCCACAATATTTATCACACATTCGCCACCGGCGGCTCCGATTGCATCGTTAACATTTGGGATGGCTTTAACAAGAAGCGTCTGTGCCAGTTCCACGAGTATGACACATCTATATCATCACTTAACTTCAGTGCCGATGGCAGCGCCCTTGCCATTGGCTGCTCATACTTGGATCAATTCACAAAGACGCCCGATACAGTGCCTAATCCGGCCATTTATATACGCTACCCGACTGACCAAGAAACGAAACAGAAATAACCATAAGTATTTGTAATTAACTCTTGATCAACTGATTAAATGCATTTCAATTATAGTTTTGAAGTTATTTGAGCATACGCATCCTTAAGCAGCGACCACAAAAGCCGAGACACTATGTAGCCCAGTTCAACAAAGCTCAGCGTCGATGCACCCACATAAAGACCTAGAATGCCACCAAAGCTAGCGACCCAATCGACAAAGCCGTACTTTAGCTTAGTTTCAATCTTCATCAATACCCGCTGACCATAATAGATCTCTGCCCTGATTCGTTTTGAGATTGTGCTATTTGTCGCATTGAAGCTGGAGTGGAAGAGGAAGGCGCAGAATGAAGCTGGAGTAGCTGAATGGTTTATTTTGACTTACTTATCAAAATGACGCACATTCAGATACGTCTGGTATAGCTGAGCGTTGCAACTGTCTGGGCAGGGGCAGAGCTGACCCCGTCGTGGATCCTTAATATGTTTATCCTGGTCAACGGTTTTCACGTACCCAAAGACATCGGTGTGGCGATAAAGGCATCCAATGTCCAGCACAGTGCACTCCCTGGTATCGTCTTGGAGAGAGTTGGGATGGGTTATCAACGACGTGACATCTACACCAGTTGCTGAACTCACCTATATCTGGCAAATACAGAGGCATGGAGCAATTGCAAGCATGAATCACAGTCCACTGTAGGCAAGTGAATATGCAATTGGTGCGACTATACGGTAGATCCTTATATGGATAGTAGGGATGTCGCTCGTGCTGATATAATTAGGTTAGTCGATGCTAGTTAGCGAGAATTTTGGCACTTACCTCAAAGTAGCAGCGTCGCTTGACCGGATCCATGACCTCGGTGTTCTTTGACGTTTGGATGACCATCGGATCAATTGACACAAAGTTTTCCGTGTTTTCATAGAGATGGTAGTTCATGTTGTTTGACCATTGATTGGACTCCTTGATCATTAGCTAGAAGGCAAGTATTATTGCTCAGTAATGTTCGTAATAAAGACTCGATGTGTCCACCTACATTCATAGAGAAGGGCACCTGGGTGCCAGCGCGCAAGAAGGTATCGTTGAGGTGCAGCATAAACTGGAGGCCAGAGCCTTCGCCGGCCGTGCTTATCTTGAAGGGATAGAAGTCACTGACCAGCTTCTTTTTGCGCGATTCTTCGGATATCAACGAGTTAAAAACCAAGCAGACACCCTTCTCAGTGTACTCCGGCACAAACAGCTGACAGCATTCGTATTTGGTTTCATCGAAGAAGCAGGAGTCCGGCTCGAAGAGCTCATCGCAGCGATAGGCCAAATAACTGGCCAGCTTGATGAGGCTCACGTTTGCCAGCGCAGTCAGATTTCGCTTGGACAGCGCGCCGAGTGTTTGAAACTTACCAAAGTTGAGCTGCTCCATTTGAACGAGTAGCTGGTGGAAGGACTCACGCGTATATGAGTCAGCATTCCTGGGCAGGAAGCGGTGCTCAGCCGTTGAGGCGCGCAGCCAGTTAACATGATTGAACGGACAAATAGCAACCGACGGAAATTGAATGTTATAAACTGGAAACTGTGTCGTCTCCACCACGCTGACCAGTTGCTGTTCACTATGCTGATGCTTCAACATGGAGAAGATGACCAACAGTCCCACCGTAGCTATCAGCACGACAAGCAGCCAAAAGTAGCGAGCGTAAGCATGCTTCTCCTCAATGACATTCTGAATGCCATGGATCGTCGAGTGAGCAAACTCTCTACGCAGCATCTTCTCATACTTTTGCCGCAGCTGCTGCGTCCTGAATCGCTGCAGACCCTGGGTGAGCTTGGCTCGCGGTGCTACGAGCTCCTTGGTGTACAGCAACATGGTAACTGAGCCGAGAGTTATGAAGCGCTGGCTAAAGTGCTAAACTTTTTATTGATTATTAATAAAGGTGCGTGGGCGTGGCTAAGTGAAAAAAAAGTATGATTACTCTATATATGGCAATCGAAACTTTTATTAGTAAGAATTACAAAATTGCTGTTCAATCGGAAGTTAAAGCTACTTATAATTTATGATTTGGGTGCCAGGCTCTGCTGCACCAACTTCAGGTGATTCTTAAGCAGGCAGTCAGCGCCGCGATAAGCCCATTCGCAGGCGTTCGAGCCCTGCTCGTTCTTGTCCACGCAAGCCTCAATCTGGCCGTGGAGCACATCGTCGTGGTCGGCATGGCCACGGCTCAGCTGCGTATGAATGTTCTCCACATTGTAGCCGGACTGGTTGTCGAAGAGCCCGAACTTGGTGAAGACGCATTTCAGATAGCACTGAGTCTGGGCGTCATTGGGATAGACCCATTTCTGGTATTGCTCCACTAGTTCAGTTGGTATCTTCAGTTCCTTGACGCATGCCTCACGATAGCTCAGCATATCCTCTTTGCTCTTGACCACATACTCGGCTGAGACCTGTGAATGAGTAAATTGTAAAAAAAAAAACATTGATCGCCTTAACACTCTTTAAATTACTCACCAAGCCAATGAACATGCAGATGCCAACGAGATATTTCATTTTGATTCCTTGCGTGTGCTCGCCTCTACGATCCAACTTCGACTGTGAAACGTCGGGGCCTACACAGCCACTATTTATACACGTCTGCGTCGACTATCACTTGCGTCTACCTACTCTTAAATAAAGAGGGAACCTTTTCTCATATTTCCATTGCGATTGAAATCTTGCTCTCGGGTCAAAGAATCTTTACGTAGTTGCTTGAGGATAATTAAAATTTTTTTTTTTTTATAAGTGGAATCTCATCAATGCGCACTCACAGTCGTTGCAGTTGCGCGCTTTGGAAATTTTCCACTGGGGCGACAGGTAGCTAAAAAATATATTCAATAAGACAATGCGTTAAGGTTTCTTTTTCTCTCTTTCTCAGTTTATTTCGTTCTGCTCATCCCTATTATTCGTTCATGTTCTTTTGATTACAGGTAACAAGACGTGAGGCTCTTTTAACTTCGGGATCAGGTTTAATGGGTTGTGGCATGGGTTTGCTGCAGCAAGTAATGCGATCCAATAGGCTGTTTATGGCTCCGACCACCGATAGACCCAGAAACAAACCAGCTATGCCCCCATACGAAACTGTGGAATAATTAAAACAATCAGAAACTAGGAAAAGGCTAAGCAGATCCACATCTAAAACCTCACCCATCAAGTCAAGCATTGTTATGTGCAGAGTGGAGCGGTACGAGAAGAGGGTCTCCTCCTGAAAGTAGACGTCTATCTCAAACTGATTACCCCTGCTGTCGGAGGTGCCTAGGCGATCCGTGAATGTAGCTGCATGGTACTGAGTGTGGTCACAGGTGGGATAGCACTTGCAATGGGTGGTATTGAAGACACTGTCCTTGGACTCCTCAATTATGTTGCTCATGTAAAAGAGTGAGACTTTGCGAATTCGTTGATTAACTTATTAATATTCTAACTCTGCCTAAGTTACCTCCGTTCTTTTGCATGCACAGCAAATCCGCAGTTGTACACTGACGCATGGGTTCCTCGTCTGTCTGGTCTACATTGATTGGCAATAGTTTGTGAGTACAGTTACACTTCCTCGATATGTAATTCATATGACATCTGACTATGCACTCTGAATAGGACTGCTTCAGTTCGTCCTTGAAATAACAATATCGCTTATTCACGGGGCGTGCCCTAACAGCTGGCTCGGCCGTAAAGTGCCGCGGCTGCAGTCCGACGACAATCCGATCATCTGTGGAATACGTCACACTGGAACCCACATACTGACCTGGCTCTTGTACGATGACCTTAGGAAAGAGGAATTTAAGTTCAATTTTTAAGAATATTATTGGAAATAGATAGATAAAAAAAAAAAAGAAAAAACATTCAAAATATATCTGAGCTAATAAATTAATTTGTTTTATAAAGAAATATGCGTAAAGCTTTACTTTTATCAGAAACCCAATTAACGTATTACCCTAGTCCCAAATTCCAATTTAATATTTCACTTATTCCACATTTTTTTGTTTACGTAATATGCAGTTAGTTCCGATAATGAAATGGAAGTGATACAACTGTTTCGGTATCAATTTGCGATATGATAAAGAGTTATTTGCTGTGCACAGATTGTTATTTTCATTATATAAAATTGTATATGGGATAACTTACCCCTAAGGCCGCCAGCCTGATGCCGTTTATGAAGCGATTAACCTTGATACTTAGCGCACTTTTGAGACCAGAGTCGGCCACAGACCAAGGCCATGTGGGATCAGCATCTTCGACGAGCAACGAGTTGAAGACATAGCAGGAGCCCACCGTTAGCCTGCGGAACAGCAAGCTGCAGCAATCCACTTCCTGGCGGCGCCAAGTGCACTCCAGAAACATGTCCTTGCAGGTGTAGCCAAAGTTGAAGATACTGTCTAGGTAGAGCAACGATTGGTTATTAAATTCCTCGAACTCGCTAGTGTTCAACTGTGTGGAATGGCCCAATGGGGTGCGCCAATGAATGCTCTGCATTAGATTATAGAGCAAAATTAGACGCTGCTCTCTGGCATTCGTGTGGGTGCTGGGAGTCATGTGGGTGGGGCAAATGGTGATGGCTGGGAAGGCAATCTCCGAAACGTGAACGTCGGTGCGATCGATTGTGGTCTGCACCCAGTACTGGAAGTAGCGCTCCGAGGATAACATACAGACGTAGATGGTCAGCACAAAGGCAACGAACATTAGTACGATACGGGTTAGGCTGAGGGTAGCAATTGCCAGCTGAAGAGTTAAGGCCGTAATTTAGTTTATTAAGTGCTTACCGTCTGATGCAGAAGCATTTGTCCTTTGGCCTAACTGGTAGCTTGTCATCATCATTGTCATTGCCATTGGCATGGGCATTGGCATTGCAATCAGGCAACTTAATCACGGGAGCCATTTCGATGAACTGATTGACGGGCGTGGCAGTTAATCAATGAACAGCAGTGCCCGTATTAATATCACAAGTTTATGGCTCTGCCTGCATCTATCTGTCAATGGGCTTATCAGCCAATTGAAACATAACAACTCAATTACAAGAATTGTCAGCATTAATGGATGCCTCAACATACTTTTAGTCCACTACAATTACCCAGTCGAAACGTGTGCGAGAATCGCCTAAATAAAGCCAGAGCACGCTGTCCGTCCGTCAGTAGCAAAATGGTTAAAGTGACGAGCGCTGTCATGCCGGCGGATAAGGATAAGGATGCGGACAAGAGCTTCGTGGAGCTGGTGCGCAACTACTTTCGGTATTACTGTGAGCGGTCTACCATACACTGTGTGCGCTATCTGTATGACGCCCAGCTACATAATGTGGAAAGGTGCTGCCTCTACCTACGGCTGTACAGTCACGGACTTTCTCATTCATTGACATACTCTCTATGCAGACTCATCTGGGGTGTGCTGCTCGTCACTAGCGTAACGTTGTGCTGCTCCTTCTATATGCTGCTCTCGGAACGCTACGGTTCACAGAAACTGCAAACGGTTATTGAGGACTCGCAGTATCCGGTGTTCCATGTGCAGTTCCCGGCTGTTGGCGTCTGCACGGATAATCGCGTCAATTGGAACAAGCTGGAGGCGGCCAAGGCACAGTTTCTGCCCGCCAATGCGAGCGACAATGTCGTGGAAGCCTTTGTCAAGCTGGTCAAATACATGACGATGCTGAGATTCGAGAATTTTGAGTTTAGTACTTCCGAAATGGAGGACACAAATTTTGAGATTGTCGATTTCGTTTCGCTCAGTTCGTTGGCAGACTTTCTTGTATTGCGCTGTGAGGACATTCTGGTGCCGGATTCCTGTAACTGGCGGCAGACGTCCTTCAACTGCTGCGACTACTTTCTGGTCGAGAAGACGGAGTATGGCTTGTGCTTGGTATTTAACTCGGAGCTATCGTACCGCTCACAAAAGCTGGTTGAGCGCGAGGGCGCTGCCTTCTATCCCAAACACAATGCCAAGGCGGGTCAGGGTTCCGGTCTGAACTTTAATTTACTGCTGAACGACAGCTTCAAGTGCCCAGACTCGACAGTCACGGATAATGTTTTTGTGATTAGATTGTACCGTTAATTGAGTTAGCACTTTCCACTTAATTTAACAATTTGCAGATCATGATCAAACCGCCCACCCAAATGACGAATGTCGTCTACTCCATTCGGCCCAACACAGAGACCCACGTGGCCGTGCGACCCCAGAGGACGCGCACTGACTACAACACACGAAACATACCGCCAAAGCGTCGCAATTGCCATTTCGAGGACGAGGAAGTGGACTTTGGCACGAATCGAATCAACAAGAGTTCCCAGATCTCCAACTGCCGCACCAACTGTCACGAGTCCTATCTGGTCAGGCTCTGCAATTGCACGCTGCCCATTTTCTTTGTACGAAACGAAAAAGGTGAGCTGCTGGCTGCTTATAAGATCTCTCTCTCTCTCTCTTACTTCTGAAACTTTTCCGGACTTCAGTCAGGAACTGCACGGCCTCTAGCCTGCGCTGCATCTCGCGTCACAATGGTGAGTCCAATGCCACGCCCACAGCACCAGCAATGTGATTGTGATGCCTCCTGCAGATATTTTCAGCTATGACAAGCATTTGGAGGAGGACAGCTACTTCACCGCCAGCAAGCCGGGCATGAGCTGTCCCTGTCTGGTCAGCTGCGATTTGCTGGAGTACTTTACCTCCACCACCACGCTGCCGCTGTCCCCAATGGAATTGTACAGTTGATTTAGGTCTAAAGCTATAGTCAAAATGCTCTTATCTCTATTCCTTGTCTCTATTCCTTAGGCCCACATCGTCGGCCCTAAAGGTTTTCAAGGTGGACGTGCACTATCAGGTGGAGATGATGATAACGTATCGCACTAGCCTCGAGTTTACCAGCATCGACTTGATTGGTATTCCTTTCGCCTTACTCTATATACACATTCATAAACACTTTCTTATTTCAGCCAATCTTGGTGGCATTTTTGGCCTCTGCCTGGGCGCTTCGATGGTTAGCGGAGTTGAGCTAATCTACTTTCTAACTGTGGGATTTTCTCTATATCTATATGATAACAATTACTATGCCATTCTACGTAAGAATCTGCAAAATAAATGGGCCATGGGACTGCGTTATTTACGTAACGAGGTGAGCCACACCCACCAAGGCGCGCACCCTGCGGAGGCAAATTCCAAGAGCAAACTGCGACATCCGTTTAGTAGCCGAGCCAACGCCTGGTGAATATTATTTATTTACTCAAAGCAACTTTCTGCAGAGATCAAATATAATATAATCTAATACTCGAGCGATATTTATGATAAACCAAATGAAAACTTTTGTCAAATTTAATTAAAATAAATATTATGAAATTCAGATGAGTCTTGAATATTTTCATAGATACCTTTGATAGGATGAGCTGGAATATGTTTTTTATACATTGCATTATTATTATTATTTTTTTTATTATTATTTATAATTAATTAATTTTATTATTATTTTTTTTTAATCTATTACTTATTTTTTATTTAAATATATATTAATTTATTATTACATATATGTATTACTTTCATTATTTATTGCAGATAGATTTCATATTTAGGCATTGTTAGCTATACTAGGGATCATCCGTTCCTTACAAAAAAGTAAATTAATAAACAATCTTTGTGGGTGTGATTTTGTGCCGGAATTTTAGTGTTATGGGTGCTGGATACTCTGCTGCCAGCGGCTGCTGCTTGGACTTTAGGTTGTAGTGATGCAAATACAAGTATAGACCAATTGTGGCATAGTAGATCAGCTCAATTGCGCTGAGAAGCGAGGCGCCAAGGAACAGACCAATAATGCCACCAAAGCTAGCTGTAATTTGAGTAGATTGATATCCAAGCATTAGCTGAGTCATTAATAGAGCTCACCTAGCAGTTCCACAAAGGTAAAGCGCATATGTGTCTGGTACTTGATGTACCAGGATGACTGAAAGAATATGTCCAGATGCATGCTAATAGTTCCAGCAGTCAATTCCTGCGGTCTGTGGGATAGAAGTGCTATGATCAGATTGAGAGTCTGCTAGCTATACTGACTTACTCCATGGCACTGTTGCTGTGGATGGTATCGTAGATGAGCTGGGAGCAGCTGTTGAGGCACTCACAGGTCATGCCTTCCTTGTACACATTGTCCACATACTCCCGCTCCAGAGGCAGGCGCTCTACGCTGAAAGTCACTTTAAGGAATAATCAGAAAGATGATCAACTATTGGGAAAAACATTTACTTACATCGATGCTCATACAGACATTGGAAATCGGAGGCTTTGCACTCCGAGAAGTTATCTAAAAGTTAATTATATATATGAATTAGAAATATAACTGTATTCTACGCACCCTTCTGATGACGGGGAAAGAGCAGAGTGGGTGAGCAGTTGCAGAGGTTGACCACGTGCTCCTGGTGGCACTTGGTTCGACAGTTGCCACGCCAGTAGACAAAGCCCGGCAGATTCTTGTAGTGTGGATCGTGGATTTCGTCGGGGAAGATGCAACGCCTGACCTTTGCAGTGAGAGTTCGGGTCCTGAAATCGGAGCCTGTGTATCGCGGCACCATGCTGATCTTATTGTGGCAGTCGTGCGGCACTAGGCGAGCTGCCTCGCTCCACTGTTGCGGCTGCTTGACCATCACGTACATGCCACGTAAGCCAGGTTTGGCCAGGGTTTTGTTCAACTGGAGGTAGACCTCCAAGCCAGTGCCAGGACCGGATTGGGCCGTACGGCGTGGATAGTACTTATCCTCACGCTAAGAGCAATATACTTAGAGAACGGCTATGTCATCAAGTCTGCTCTCTCCCACTCACCTGCCTTTGTCGCATCTCGGCACTAACCGCCGAATTGAATACCCAGCAGAAGCCGTACTCGGTGCGCTGCAGCTCAAAGATCTCGCAGCAGTTGTGCGGCTTACCGCGCCAGGAGCAGCTCTTGAAGAAGTCGTTGCAGTTCAGGTTCATGGCCTCCAAGACCTTTACCACATCCAATCCATCTAGCTGCCGTATCTGTCCGGCGAGACTTGAATTCTCAAAGAAGCTACCCAGAGTGTGCATATCTCTCAAGTGCACACCAGACGCGGCCGCAAAGAAACTTCGGAACAGCTCTTTCTTCTCTTCGCTGGCATCGGTGCCCAGAAACTCCTCCGGCGTCTCTTTCAGCAATCTCGGCCAGTTGATGCGACTGCGTGGACAGAGACCCACCGAGGGGAAGGGCACATAGAATATCGGCTGCATAGTGTCCTCGATAGTCGTGTGCACGCGTGCCGAGTTGTACAGCTCCGTCAGGTCCACATAGACAATCGTAGCACAAATGAAGGTGCCCAGCAAAATCAGCAGCCAAATGAATCTGAAGTGTTGAAAATTTTACGATTTTTAATAATAATTAACAATTATTTAATTGCAGACAGCTATTTATCCTTGAAGTCTTCGCCCATAGAGCATTGCCTAGTCGTCTAGAATTGCATTTTCTCTTCTTCTTTTTACTATACTTTTTATTGCATGCCATAAAATGTTGAATAATATCGTCTCACCTTTCAAAAGTACGCAATTTGGGATCCGTCAAATACCGAAAGCCATGCACTGAGGAATTGGCACAATACTCCTTGAGATAGGGCAGCATGAGACCAACGAACTTGCCATCCTTGCAGCAGCCAGTGGCATTCTGATGACGTGGCACAGTTTTATCGATGTAATTCCCATAAAGTGGCCGACGTGCCTTTGGATGTGGCAGCTCCTGCGGATAGAACATTTTGTTTTGCTTTTTGGGCAGCTGCTGCTGGAGTGCGGCACAGCCGATGAGCAGAGCGCTTTTGAGCACTCGAGTTCCATTTGCCGGGCAGACAAAGTCCCATGTACATTGAACTCAATCAAAAAGCAATTATTCTTGGCGGACAGCATAGGCTTGGTAAGCGTTGCGCTGTGTAAAGCTTAAATCACGCACACAATTAACACTTGAATGCCGTCTGGATGGGATAGGGATGGGATGGGATGGCATTGCCATGGGATGGGGTCGAACTGCTACAAGTGGACAAGGACGCGCAAGATGTTTACCCAACAATTCTGGCTGTGAGTTGGCCCTGGCTCTGGCCAACGGCAGCATAATCTCCTGTTTGTTTGACTGTTTGCACGTTCATTAAGCGACTGCCTCCATCCAGATTTGAAGTCGTGGGGTTGGAGAATTTCAAGTTGCTTTCCAATTGGGGCCGGATAGGACGAGCTGCTGCTGTTGCTGCTCTTGCTGTGTGACAGATTTTCCTGCCACCAGTTGGCTGGCCGTCGGCTGCGTCAGTTGCTCGACTCTGCTTTGTGTAAACAACTAAAAATATTTTCGATTTATCATTGCGTGTTTTCGTCGAGAACGACTTGACGACGATTGAGTTGCCGTTTAGTTGCCTTTGGCAGTATGATTTATTTGCTCTGCTCACATCTTTCGCCGAGGAATGCTACGAATTTGTGAGGCAAACACTTTGCTCTGATTTGACTGAGTTAAAGTCAATTGATATGATCAATAACAGACGCCGAGCGGTGGGCAAGCTTCACTGCTCTAATGAACAACTCAAGGACTTGCTGTTATATCTAATAATTGAAAATGGCCAATTGGCCAATTGGCCAATTTCGAGCATACTCAGTCGACTTTCTGTTGCTGTCTAATAATAGAAAGTAGCCAAGTGGACAAGTGGCCAAGGTCAACAATTGTCTGTTATTTGCATTCCTTAGTCGACTTTTGCTTGGAAATACAATTAGAATTTTATTCAAAAATGAAAACTGAATGGGTTCTATATATATAGGCTATGCTGAATGAACTAAGAAGCTTATAAAGCTTGTAACGTAAGCTAGGCAACTACGAAACTTGAAAGTTCTCAGAATTGTGTCCTATTCCAGTTTCAAGCAACGGAGATTGTTTATCAAGCTAGCCATGGATTAGCTCAAACAGTAATACAATTTATAAATAGCTAGTTTACGTAGGTGTTTCCAAATTTCCCATGAAATTGCTTCAAAGGCATTTCATGTGAATTTGCTAAAGTTGACTGAAATTGTTATTGCTTTAACTGAGAAACTTCATGAAACTATAAAATTGTAGAGGCGAGCATGTTCAATGACAAGCATCAATTTAATTTCCTGCCCAGTGATATGGCACATGCGATGGCATTACCATATAGAGGCCAGAATTCTCTGGTGCTCGTGCGTTAATAGCTTCCTGTTGCCGCGCCAGGATCAGAAACTTTCCCTTTTAAGTTAACTTTCAGCACACGCGTGTGCAACAATTTGGCCCCCTAACTGACGGCTTGTCGACTCCATCGTCGCCGAGGTTCAAGTTCATTTGGCCTATTAAGCGCAGACAGCGCCGCAGTCATGTAAACTTTCTGGTTAGACATGTAAAGCCGGCAGAGCAAGGCTCCACTCAGCATATATATACATACATATATTTATATATATATCTATGTATATCCTTTGCCTAGATCCAGTTGCCGTTTGTCGCTCGTCCGCTCAAAATTCAATCTTACTTTTATGAGCCAACAGAAACGTGACAACAAGTCGCTGACAGGGCACAAGATGAGCTTCTGCATGTTGCCAGCAGACCGTGTGCCAAGTGCCCGCATTTAAGCCATTTAAATATGCAAATTTGGCTTAAAAGGAGCTTTAACTCCTTCGTGGTGCTTGTCAGTGTCAAACTTTTGCACGCTAATTTGCATGTTTAGCACCGCGGCATTGTCTTCATTTGCGCTAAGACTTCTCAATGCTCGCCCCTTGCCCCGTTGGGGCCACCTAACTATGCTATAATTGCGTTTATCTTTTGATGAGCGAATCCCCGCTGAGTTCCATTCATACTCCTGCTGCTAGGGTCTGTGCTCGTGTCAAAGTCATAAACAAGCCACCAAATGCCTGTTAATTATTTAATAATATTAAAGGATTACCAGCCATGAAGCCAAGTGCCATCCATGGCTTGATTGATGATTGTCGTCCGGCTTGGCAAACGCCGGCTTAAATACACAGTTGCTCATGTTTGAGTTGACGTTGAGCAAAGATTCGTCAATTTGCCTGATGAGCTGCAAAAGCGGCCAAGGCTGCACTCAGATTTGATACAAGCGACGCCATTTTGTTTATATCCACTTCCGCTTGCATTGATTTTAGCTGCGCTCTGACTTTTTGCAAGTAATTTGAATAATTTTCTAAAGAAGTGTAAAATTTACATATGTGTGTGTGTGTGTGTGTGTGTGCATCCCGGTAGATCCCAGTTGGCAGTTGCAACATCAAGATAAAAGCAAAGCCGGAGATGCTGCTGGGGGCACGGCACAGCTCACACACGCACACACATACGCACACACATACATGTACTCAGCATAACAGCTGCAAGGACTCGAATTCTGTGAAGACAGCTCCTGGTGCTGGCAATGCTTTTAGCATGTCTTTTGCAAATGCAAATGTTTGTACGCAATTGAGGAATAAACAAACGCACACTATGTGCGCATATTTCAATGTGTGTGTGTGTGTGTGTATGTGTGTGAATGTGCCTGTGTGTGTGTGCGTAAGTTCTTAACTTTTGTCCTTACTGCTTGCCATTGAAAGAGATTGCATGCATGTGAACCTCAATTTGAATTATGAACTTGCGAAAATTACGAAAACTTTTTATAATTGATGTTATGCATTTTAAATCCGTTCCATTCCGTAGCTATTTTTGCAATACTTTATTCAGCTTTTCCGTTATTCCCTTTTGCCATTTACATTTGGCATTTCTATCCATATCTTTATATCGCCTGCTGCTGCAGTTCCCAGTGAACGCCAAAGCAGGTTCAAAGTTTAAGCGCATCGATTTGTTGCTGGCTTTCAGCTACTTATATAAGCAAGTTGTTAAAAGGGTTGTCAACTGATTTGCGCCATGGCATTTTCGTCAATTTTTATGCAATTCCATAATATTCGACACTAAAAGAATTTCCATTCGCTTTCGATTTGCTGAGTGCTAAGCGCCATTTAATTCAATATTCAATGCAATCATAAGAAGCTTAAACAGCAGAAGCTGCCAAGTGCTGCAGAGTGAAGTATAAAATGTTGGCCTTTGCTTGGCATACTCGGCGTATGCTTGATTACTTCGACTATTCACTGTGTGATATTAGGTTGGGGTATTTTCGCACCTCTGCCATGACAAGGGTATTATAATGAGAGCGGCATTAACACATATAAAATGCAATAAACAATGAGGAAGCCAGGAGAAGAACTCAACTGTTAAGCTACACACATCAACATAATGCAACATTTAGAGAGTATGCGAGTGTGTGTGTGTGTGTGTGTGTGTGTGTGGCTGCTCGCATGTGTGAAAGGCATTTACAAAATTTAAGCACCCGAGAGTTTAATTTGAAAGTTTGTTTAACAACTTTTTAAATGGCGTTCAGCGCTCTTGTTTATGTCACATTTTTGTGCTGTAAATTCAAGCAGGTCGAGACATAGTTGATGTAAAATTAACAAATTTGTAATCTATGGCATGTTGAATGTAAATACTTTATCATAACGGTACTATGTGTATGCATGAATTGAGCTTAGACTTAGTTTATTTACTCAGCAGAGTTAGTTAAGCTATTCAAATTTAATTGCGCTTGTGCAGCAAAGTGTAATTTAATTCTAATCAATCAATCCCAACCGATTATAGCTGCCAGCCTGCCAATCTACAGCAAACCCTATACATATTATATATGTATGTATATACGGAGCACATAGTTTTGCCTTAAATTGAATCAACACCTGTTGCCTGCTGACTAGAGGTGGGCAAAATAAAACTGAGAAGTGAATCAAATTAAATTGTTTGCTGCTTAATAAATTTCAAAGAGTCAGTGAATGCCTAAGTTGTAATACTTATAGTATATACCTCTTTAATTTAAATATATAAATATTCAGGTAATTTCTTTTGTTTTTTATACCCTGAACCCATTGAAAATGGGAAATCAGGGTATAATGGTTTTGTTGAAATGTCTGTAACAGCCAAAAGAGGCGTAGCAGACCCCACAAAGTATATACATATATTCTTGATGATTTAGCACTATTTGTCTGTCCATTTCTTCTAAATATTCCCTCTACGTATGTGTTCTTTCCTCTTTCTTTTAAGTATTTCCTCGAATTATTTCCTCTACGTAATTCATTCACGTATTCGTCTACGTAGTTCCTTTACGTCTTTAATGCTAAGCAGATCGATCACACGCTCTACTCCACTTCGTTGCGCTGACCCCCACCAGGCCTGGAAGACTGAAGAAATGCTGCAGCTGCAGCCTTTTATATACGTAAAGCCACTTTTACTCAAGCTCTGTCTCTCTCTCTCTCTCTCAAATGTGAAGCCCGACGGCAGGTGGCGCTCGTTGCAGTTGACCTTCCAGTGAGCTATGGGAACGCTCTCTGCTGCTGTGAGCATTCTAGCTTCGTTTTACACATACACATACCAAAAGAGAGCTGATGCACACACATTTAATGATCTTCTGCACTGCTTCTCTGCTTACTTTTACTTTTACTCAAGTACTGACTCTCTTAAATGTTGAACCAGACGCTAGGTAGAGCTCGTTACAGTCTCTGCTGCTTCAAGCATTCGCTCAGGGTATTTCGTCGAGCGGACTCGACTTGTTAAAGCTTTTCGAGCTACGGCCTTATAATATACTTACTACTATAACTATAAGTCTTACTACTATACCTTTAAGTCTTACTACTATAACAATAAGTCCTACTACTACAACTATAAGTCCTACTACTATAACCATTACTTCTACTACTATAACTATAAGTCCTACTACTATTACTATAAGTCCTACTACTATAACTATAAGTCTTACTACTATAACTATAGGTCTTACTACTATAACTATAAGTCTTACTACTACAACTATAAGTCTTACTACTATAACAATAAGTCCTACTACTATAACTATAAGTCTTACTACTATAACTATAAGTCTTACTACTATAACAATAAGTCCTACTACTATAACTATAAGTCCTACTACTATTACTATAAGTCCTACTACTATAATCATTACTTCTACTACTACAACTATAAGTCTGCTGCGCTTTATATATGCCCACTATTACTCAAGCAGTGTCTCTCTCAAATTTTGAGACCGACAGCAGGTAGCGCTTATTGCAGTCAAGCTTCAAGTGACCAATGGGAACGCTCTCTGCTGCTGTGAGCATTCTAGCTACGTTTTACACATACACACACCAAAAGAGAGCAGCTGCCTACACATAGACAACTCTAATGATCTTTTGCTCTTTTTCTCTCCTTGCTTTTACTTTTACCCAAGCACTGTAGTGCATAGTCTCTCCCAAATGTTGAGCCCGACGGCAGGTAGCGCTCGTTGCAGTTGACATTCAAGTGAGCAATGGGAACGCTCTCTGCTGCTGTGAGCATTCTAGCTTCTCTTTACCTAAATACAAATACTAAATGAGAGCTGCTGCATACACATAGACAACTTTTATGATCTTCTGCACTGCTTCTCTCCTTGCTTTTACTTTTACTCAAGTACTGTCTCTCTCGTTACAGTCGAGCTTCAGGTGACCAATGGGAACGCTCTCTGCTGTTTCAATAATTTGTTCAGGGGATTTGCTAGTCGAGCGGACTCGACTTGAGCTTTCATACTTGTTTTTTCTGTTTATATTATATGTTTAAGCATTTGTTAAATAAGTTTGCTCTTACATAAAAATGGGTAAATTGTGAGATAATTTCATAAAAGATTAATCAATCATGCAGTAAATAATTATTAATTAATTACATTTAATTTTAAATATTTTTCTTTTTCTTTGTCATGCTTTAGCAATTTTTAATTTATTATTTATTTTTTTTTAAATATGTTTTTTTTTGCCTTTTATCATATTAAGAAACTTTTATAAAAATGAGTAAATTGTAATATTAATAAATTATTATGTATATTAATAGTAGATTAATCAGTTATGCTTTATTTTTAATTTGTTATATTTGTTTGTATTATATTATTATTATTTACTCCATTATTAACAAAATTTCACTTTAAAAATTACATATTTAGCGTGAAGCTCACTGCTGCGCTGAAACGGGCCTGGAGTGAATTGTGCTACGCAGCGACTGCATCAAGTGTATAACAGTTTCACGGCTGCGCATTGCTCAGTTCGGGTTTTGGCGCCAATTCGTCAGCTGTACGCGCTTTGCCGGCGCTCGCTCTGTAGCCGAGCGCAGCGCACATAACTGTGCTACAACAATCGAACAGTAGTGAGCCGCTGCAATAAATACATCGAAACGTACAAGTACATGTGTGTCTGTATGTCTGTGTGCATGTGTGTGTATCGAAGGGTGCCAGAGTGTGTGTGCTTGCCGATGGTCGCTTCTTGCAAGCTAAACGGCCATCATCGTCCTCGTGTTTGCTTGCGCGCCACGATTTGAGGCTCTTAAATGCCAGCAAGTGTTTGGGCTCGTCATTCAGTGCCAAGCACGAAGCCGAACACCGTCGCTTGTCGTTGGCCACACAGCTGTCGGCACCGTTAGTCGTCGTCGTCGCTGTCGCCGTTGCTGCCGTTTGCCAAGTTTCGCGTTGTTTTTGAAGTTATTCACTCGCGTCAGTTACATCAGTGATGTTCAGAACGCGTTGCTCCTTGCTCCTTATGCTCGGTTGTCAAATACTTGTGAACATCCTCGCTGCAGTGCGCTGAGCTAATCAAACTAACAGAACAAAGTTCGCTAAACTGTAATAAATTGTTAAATAAATACGTTTCATTTGTGAAATAAAGTGTCAATTAAATTCAATTTAATTGTGTTTTGAAAAATGCCTAAAAAGAAGTAAAAAACAAAATATTTGATTTTTGTTTTATGTGTGGTTTTAAAAATGTTCAAAAAAATACAAAAATAAGTATTTTTAAATACAAAATATTATTAAATAATAATAAAGGATAGCTGTTGAGATTTTTAGAAGAATGATCTGAATTAGGATTTTGTTTAGGTTTAGTTTAAAATTTACTATTCCTAAAAAAATAATAATAATAACATATTTATAATACAATAATAATAATAATATAATAAAATATATAAATAAATTAAAAATTATATTACATTAAATTAAACAATTAAAAATTACTGGTTGATTTCTTCAATTAAAAATTTATTAAGTAGTAATTTTTTGGAATTTTAGATTAGTAATTTCAAAACTTTTTCATAGGTAATCAAATTTTAGTTTATGCTATGATAGTGGTACTCAAATTCAATTGACAGTTTTTTTGGCTTACACATTAGATGGGTTTTTTCCTACAAGCTAATATCAATGAATTAAATATTCCGAAAAAGTTGAAAAAACAATTAAAAGAGCAATTAAAAAACTCGTTGCAAACTACTTAAAAGAAACAAGTTAATTATAATTCACTTAATGCCCGCCCCCCCGTGTGGACTCTGCTCAGACGACGCCGTGGAACAGAGACTGCTTTCGTTAAGCCATTAATCATGCTAATATATTAGCCAAGTGAAATTCAATTTGAAACGCAGCGCGAGTACGTAGCACCATACGAGGCGCAGGGCGGCAGGATGCCAAGCAATATATAAGAAAAATTACCCGAAAATACCAACGAAACCGACAACAGGAACAACCACAACAACATTCAGCTGCAGGCACTGAGACGAGAAATTGCATTCGACGGGAACTCGAACAGCAGACAGCAACAACAACAACAACAACAACAGGAGCTGCAGCTGGAGCTGATGCTGTGCAGCCCTCGAGAACCCCTGGACGAGGAAGCCGCAACTTGTTAAGAGGTGAGCTATAAGTGTGTGAAATGAATATTGGCTTATTTTTCAGCATATCCTTAAAGCGGCTTATGAGTGTTGTTCAGCCTGTAGCTACAGGTTGAAGTGGAGCTCGATCAAGTTTTAATAACGGGCAATTAATTACCAGAAATGCTAGCGACCTTTTCAAATGAAGCTATTTTAATTTGAGCAAATGTTTGCAGAAAGTTAACACACACAAAAAAAAATTATAGCCTGCAGTTTGGGGCCAGTGTTATTGCTCAGCAAATTAGTTGGCCTTTTGAATGGGCCAAATAAACAAGCGAACAAACAACAACAAGGACGCAATGGGACCGAGGGCCTTTATTTCCAGGAAAAAAAAAATGAAAACAAATGCCCGCAGCGTTATTCTGTATTTTGTAGTTTTTCCATTTTAAATGCAAAACGACGTCGGGACAGACGTCGAGTCGACGACGACAAGTATAACATTTAGGTTAATCATACGCCATGTCGTACGACGGACGCCTGCGTTGTTGACTATTTAGCATAAATTAGTAAGTTTTCACTCCGAGCCAGCTAAGCAAACACTGCGGCTCTGGGCCAACTTTTGGCATTGACGGAAATAAATTTTTCTTTGAAATGGCAGACTAGCCATTCTGGTCGCCTTCGTTGGCTGTCAGGTGAAGTGGTGCTAGCTGTCGCTTGCAGCATCTGCCTGCTGCCCACTGCCTCACTGCCTCACTGCCTTGCTTCCTTATTATTTAAATCAATTTTAATTTAATCATTTTATCGTTCTAATAAATCATACACAAGGCGCCAGCCACGAGGCGACGAGGCGACGAGGCGAGCAGCGCCAGGGCTCTCGACAGTAGTCTATGGAGACAGCTCAGCTTGAATTGCCTTGGCTCTGCTTTGCTGGACTTGGCTCGGTTTGGCTCGGTTTGGCTTGTTTGGGCTTGATTGTTATTAACAATATGCGAATATGTAGCGAAAAGCTGCAGACAAAACAAAATTTAAATAGAAAATTAAAGCGCTGGCGACAATGACAAAGCTGTGGAAGATGTTGATGATGATGATGATGATGGTGATGCTGATGACGATGACGTTGCCGGAAACAAAAGAAAAAAGTTTCTTCATTAAAATTTTTAATGACTTTCTCTCTATTTGCGCAAGGTAATGAAAGTCAACAGAATAACTATGTTCAAGCGCCATATTTATGTATGTATATGTATGTATGTATGTATGTATATATGAGCGCAGCTCAGTGCCCATATTTACCTCAGATGCAAATGCGCAGCGTTTTCCACGAAATTGTTGCCTAATTTGTTTTTCCTGTGCGCGATTTATTAAATTCAATGTCAGCTAAATGTATTACAACAAATTCGCCCTAAAAAATAAAATCAATATGTGAGGTGCTTAAATAAAGCGAATATGACAAGAATCTTAAATAAATATTAAAGATTTATACCTCAGTTGGACATTTGAAGTGAATAAACTTCTTCGTTTCTCTCGTTCTCTATGCATATTCTCTGAGTAAACATACATAGCAAGCTGACTGGCGTTCCATGACTCGAATAAATTTTCAACTTACAAGTGGCAATAGAAGAAGTTTTCAAGAAGAAGAAATGAACTCAAACTTTTGCTGCTTCAATTCATTTGATAATCACACTTTATTAACAATCAGTAATTGGGAGACTCAATATATATATCATTTATAATATATATGTTTGTCTATATAAGATGTCTGAGAGTCTGCTGCTTAGTTAACAAATAATTTAATATTTGTATACCCTCAACCCATTGCAAATGGGAAATCAGGGTATAATGGTTTTGTTGAAATGTATGTAACAGGCAGAAGGAGGCGTGGCAGACCCCACAAAGTATATATTCTTGATTAGTCACCCTGAGCTGAGTCGATTTAGCACTATTCCTATGTCTATTTCTTCTGAATATTCCCTTTACGTAATTCCACTACGTATTTGCTTTACGTGTTTCCTCTACGTAATTCGTTTACGTCTTTAATGCTTAGCTGATCGATCACACACTCTACTTCACGTTATTGCGCTGACCTCCACCAGGCCTGGACCACTGACGACTGACTGAAGAAATGCTGCAGCTGCTGCCCTTTATATAGCGACACTTTTACTCAAGCACTGTCTCTCCCAAATGTTGAGCCTGACGGCAGGTAGAGCTCGTTACAGTCGAGCTTCAAGTGAGCAATGGGAACGCTCTCTGCTGCTGTGAGCATTCTAGCTTTGTTTTACCTAAATACAAATAGCAAATGAGAACTGCTGCATACACATAGACAACTTTAATGATATTCTGCACTTCTTCTCTAATTGCTTTTACTTTAACTCAAGTATTATTGAAATATCAGTTCTCCGAAGGGTTCAGGGGATTTTCTAGTCGAGCAGTCTCGACTAGAGCATTTTTACTTATTGCTGATTGTTTATGCTAATTAAAAATGCCCAGCTCTACTCCTACTAACTACTATTTGTATACAATATTCCATGTATCGAAAATAACTGTGCTTTCTCTTGCCCCAATTACCTTTGAGCACATGCTGAATATTTACAATTCCAGTGAGGCACATTCTATAAATGGAACTAAATCAAACATATGTATGTACACATTACTCGTACAGCTGATTTGAGATCATTATGATGAGGAAATACGTTGGGAATTTAAGTAGCTTACCCCAAGCAACTTCAATTAATATAGAAAATTCCAGGAATAGACATTCGCTTGTGTTATTATTATTATTTGTGGCGCTGCATTAATGTTTCTGCTGTATGGTATGCTGTATCATTTAGCTTTTATTGATTTTGTTATTCAGTTAGCTAGCTGGCACGCACATGTGAAGGTATCTAAAATGCCAACTAATTAAATCTAATTACCAAGTAATATTTCCCCACAACGCACTACACACAGTTTCTTATCTTGCGAGTCATTAAAGCCGTGCGCACCCAAGCCAACAACAAGCAGCAGGATATGCTTACCTCACGTACCGCACAGATCTAATTTGCAATGCTAGCGCTAGATAATGGCAAACGCATGCAGAAAAAATAGTTTTCAGATCGTACCAGTCCAATCTCGCATGGCCCCTTGCAGGGTATTAACGGGAGCGCATAGCTGAATAGATTAACAATTAAATGCCACACACAATTAACGCGTAATAATGCCCTAGCTGTACGCCGTATACGATAGTGTGTGTAAACGTGTGTTTTACGACTTAGCGACTGCCACGCCCCCTTCGCTGGTGTGTGTGTGCGTGTGTATTTTACGTTGCGACAACGCAACCAAAGCTAAGAGCTCGCTAAACTATTTATTTGCATATAAATATTTCAATACAAATGCCTTGCTTCACGCACACATACAGGCGCAAACAAACAAAGGGCACACACACACACACACATAGACATACACATGTCGTCACACACTTGCACAAAGACATTCACTTGTGTTATTGGAATAAGTTGTGCCTGCTGCTGCCGCAATGGAGCTCAGAGTGCTCTGAGAGCGAGTGCGGTGCAGGTACAGGTGAACTGGAAACTGCCGTGTGGTGCTGTGGTGCTGGTCTCCATGGCCGCACATCTGTAATTGAAATAGTTTGCCAGCCAACATGTGGTATGTGCGACAAAGAGAGAGAGAGAGAGAGAGGTAGAGGTAGGGAGGGAGTAAGGGAGTGAGCATAGGCTGAACATGTTTTCAATAAAACAAAAGGAAATCCATTTGTCACAGAAATAATTGTTTGCACACAGGCCTGCTGCAGCATTCTGAGTCCAAAAATAATAATGAGAGGGTCACACACACACACATTCAAAATATATACTCATATGCACACTCATGGGCTATGCAAACGTCACAATTTATTTTTGTTGCATTGTTTTAAGCGCTAAATGCGATTCCAATTCAGTTTGCTGTACACTTTTAACAATAAAAGCAACACATTTCCTCTCTAATGTGTATGTGTGTGTGTGTGTGTGTGTGCTGCATGAGCCTTTTGTTTCCCACTTGAATAAAATACAAATCTAACTACCGAAAGCTTGACTAACAAACGATGCAATTCAAAACAATTTGCAAAATCAGTTGCATGGCTTAAATCAAATGCAAATAGACAGAGAAAGAAAGAGAGAGAGAGAGTGAGAGAGATAGAATGCTGGTGTGCAACAGCATACAAAACTAAATTGTTCAAGTTGGTTGTCAAAAATCGGGGCCGTCATCAGGAAGCAGGACACATTTAAGTATCAACATGATGTACATAATGTTTTACGACTGTGCCGCTCATAAAGCAACGCAAGTGCAATTACCACAACAACAACAACAACAACAATAACGATAACAGCAACAGCAACAACTATTAACTCTGGGCCAATGTGCAACAATGTTTGACCAAGTTGCGTGTGTGTGTATGGCAGCCAAGCAGCGAGGCACTTAAAATGTTTCAACCATTATCGTCGGGCTGAGTGGCCAAAAGTTGAAGCCACAAACTGTTTGAAATTTGGTAAAAATGTTTGCAATCATTGAATCGACACAGAGTTGAAATACTTCATAGATAAATGACAAAAATTCCGTAGAAATTTTTGGCAAAAATTGATTATGAGCTCACTCACACTTAAATCTACACAGATGAAAAGCAAACAAAGCTTTAAAGTCTCCTCTGACAGACTCATCCTATTAGAGTTTGTCTGATCTGAACTCGTACTCGGTCAGACAGAACAAACTTGCATAGTCGATGAGGGATATTCTAATGAAATGAATGCGAATTTATTTTTCCAAAAAAAAAAAATGCATAAATAGAGCAATGTGAATTTTTGATATTCCCATATTTTTTTTATATTTCTGATTATATTTAGCATTTCAGTGAATTCTGATCAAAGTTGTCTGGCAGCATTAAAAATATATATTAAGTATTTGAAAATCATCAGGAATGAGTCATCGAGTGTTTTTCATAATTATTCTCAAGTCTCAAGTCCAACTCATGCTTGAGCGCATATGCAATGGCCACTTGAGAAACCGGACAAAAGCACGCAGAGTCCCTCACGTCTCTCACGTCTCTCAGCTCGGCTGCTGCTGGATGCGTGTGTCCATTGGATTTTCCGAAAGGTCACCGTCTGCCTTGCGTCGCTTCGCGTTGACTCGAGTCGAGTCGGTTGGCCGTCATTGCCGTCTCAATGGCGGCACACTTGTAACACTAATGAAAATTCCAATGAACTGTCAGGCGCAAGGGCTACGTCAGCGGCCTTGGCACAGTGCCAGTAAATTGTGTCCGAGTGGTCATAATTTGGGGTATGACAGTGCTCCGTCGACATAAAATGCAGCGAACTTGAAATTTTTCCAGCCCAACTGCAAATGTGAGTGAAGCCAAAAGTATTTCCCACCCCCCTCCCCTCCCCATCCCCAGCTGGGGTGGCAGCACTTTGTGAATTGCCTTGCCGTATGTGGGCTGCTTGGCTTCAGGCTCGTCTTGTTAATAACTTATGACAGGTTGGTAGGTCGCAAGAGCTACAACAAAGCGTCTTGCCAGAGTCAGCTGCTGCTGTTTGTGGTGGTGGTGGTGCAGTTTCCTCTTCTCTTCTCTTGTGGTTGCCGCTGTCGCTTGGAAATGATTAATGAAACAATTTTTTTTATGGGCATCTGGCCAAAAGGATTGAAGCCACACATCGTGTTTGCTTTGTTACATTGCCAAAGCAAATTGATAACTACACACAAAGCCCTCCCCCCTTGAAAGGTTCGATCGAAAACGTTTAATCATTGCCAGCCCTCGAAATTCAATTGAATGTGGCCTGGATGAATCATATAAATAATGCATTTAAATAAAGTTTTTTGCTTCTTGCTGAGAAATCCTACAGTCGCCCTTTGAAATTTGGCCGTGATCCGTGTCCGATCCCAGACACGCCTCAAAATTGTGTCACTAAATCCTAGCACGTGCGGCCTCTTAACAATTTTGGGCGGCTTAAGCTGTCGCCGTTGTCGAGGCTAATAAATAATTTGGAAACTTTCGCATTTCCACGAATTTGCAGTTCAATTGCGCTAATTGACTTTTTGTCGGGCGCCAGATCTGAACGGTAAAACTGGCCCGGCAACACACAAACTTTGTGACAGGCGACTACAGAAAAAAAAAAATAAATAAAATAAAAATAAAATTGGAAAGAAATTAAACGAATTGACATGTAATATGCGAAGTGGCTCCAGCGTAAAGCCAATCCCATTCGAGGCAGCTCCGGCAAAAGTTTCAAACTCTACTTGAGCCGTGTTCTGGGGGGCCATGTTGGCGTTCTAGGCTGAAGTGTGAGCAACGCGAAAAAAAAAAAACAAATTAAATGAAAATCATAATAAATTTGAATATTTACGAAAATTGGCTGAGGCAAGGGGAATACAATATTCAGACAGTCGCACGCATTCAACAGTAGCTGCAGAAAGTTTGTGAATTGAAAAATTGAAAATAATGAATGACACACACACACACACAGATACACACACATACATATATACAAACACCCACGTTGAGCTGTTAAACACAAATCGCTCAAAATTGCTGTCGTAAATACAATTTTGCAGCAAACCCCTCCCACTCACCCACCACCCCCACAGACACACCCACTAAAATTTCAGCAACAAGCCGCAGGGCAGCCTGCTGCCGGGTAAAACGACAGATTTGAGTGACAATCCACAAGTAACGGTTGCAGGAAGAGTAAACAACTCTAGCCGCTTGCTTACCTGACGCTTCTGGTGTCGCACTCTCTCTCTCTCTCTCTCTCTTTCTCTCTCTGTGTGTGTGGGCGTTCGTGTGGGTGTGCGTGGCTTACACATTTAGGCTCTGTCGCCAGCGGGGCGCCCGCATTGCGGCTGAACTTGCGCTGCGCGACGCGGCAGCACAGGTATTTGAATTCATTACTTTGTGGCAAGGATTTCACATTTCACATTTCGCATTTGGCTGCCTGGCGGCGCACGCTGCTCGCTGTCTAAATTATGCTTTCATTTTTGTTGTCGTGTGTTGTTTTTGTTGTTGTTTTTTTTACCGCAAATTATGGCACTGAAATTAAATTCATATTTTCATGATCGCAAATAGGCTCAGCCAGCACTTTTTGCTGATTATGTTTCTTTAATAGGGTATGAAGCATATTCACTTTACTTTACTCTACTCTACTTTAATTAATAGTATTTCAGTCAGGTGAATTTATTTAAGTCAAAATTCAGGTAATTTTTTTTTTTTTTGCATAAATGCTTCTTATTTTTATATCAATTTAAATTTACGTTTTACTTACTCATTTTTATTTAGAGAGTATATCGCGCAGTTGAATCGTTAAATAGGTAAATTTATTAAAGTCGGAATTCGGTAAAATTTTATATTTTATTTTATTCATTTTTTTTTTTTTTTTTTTTGTATAAATTCATCTTACATGCATATTACTTCAGTTAAAATTCTTCTTACTTATTTGTACCCAGTGTAGTAAATTTATTTAATTCGAAATTCAGTAAATTTTTTATTGTTTTAAATTAAAAAAAAAAATTTTTTAATTTTTAAAATTTTTTTTTTTATATACATAAATTCATTTCACATGCATATCAACTTTATTTAAAATTCTTCTTACTCATATGTACCCAGAGAGTGTATTGCCCAGTCGACTATTATTATTTCGTTAGTTGGGTAAATTTATTCAAGTCGGAATTCAGTTTATTTTAGTTGTATAAATTAATTTATTTTCTTGCTGCATTTCAATTAAAATTCGCCTTCCACAATTCTTCTTTCAGTTAGAGTATTGCACAGTCGGCTGGCTGCGCATTGCAACTTTCTTTTCGCCTTCCTGCTTTGCCAGCACTTTTGCCCGTCTATTTATATTTCTAATTTTCACCTTTCTGACCAACAATGTTTTTTTTTTTTATGGATTTTTTTTTTTGAATTTTTGCTGCTCCGTCTGGAGCTGCTCTGCTTTTGTTTATTTGATTTTTTCTGGAAATACTTCGTTCATGTCGGCACTTGCATGCGCCGTTGCGTAAGAATTTTTAGCAATAATGAACCGC
>JAWNOM010000449.1:0-15941 GCA_035045965.1 Drosophila aldrichi | reverse complement strand
TTTAAAATATCTTGCTTATTGCGAATACTTTAAGCTATTGCATTCAGATTAAGATAATTGTACATTTATTTAATTTCTAAATTATTGCCTCCTGATATATGTAGAATATCTAGCCCTATCTCTATAATGAATAGAGTTCGAACCTATAGAAGTTTTTTCAGCTAGACTTTTGAATTATGAAAAACTTAATTTTTAGATTGTACATTTATTTAATTTCTAAATTATTGCCTCCTGATATATGTAGAATATCTAGCCCTATCTCTATAATGAATAGAGTTCGAACCTATAGAAGTTTTTTCAGCTAGACTTTTGAATTATGAAAAACTTAATTTTTAGATTTTAATTCACAATGAAAAAATGTATAAATCATAGTTTTCCGCACAAATTGTATTGGATTTGATTACATTTGATTTTCTTGCCTTTTCAAATCGTTTTACTAATCAATATTATACTACATATATCTAATCAATGTTCTGCTTACGACTTCATTTTTAAAAGTATTTTCTGTTCTGAATGTTATAAATCTAATTCAGTTAATGTCCTGCCTTCTGTCACTTTTGGACTATGTTTGTTTATCTGTAGACCCCTTGGGTGCAGTCAGGTTAAACACTAAGCGCTAATGAAATGTAAACATCTGGTAGATTTGATTGTTAACTCATATTTGTTGGTCATATAATATATATATATAAAAAAAAAAAACATCCCCTGGCTACACCTTATCAATCAATTGATTAATCTAACGCCACGGACAGGCCACTTAGACATCCTGCGTCAGTTGCACCTGTTCCGTCATGTTTTCCGGTGTCGAGCTGCGCGTCTATTTAATTAGCCTAAAGTGTATCGGTTTACTCTATGTAACGCACGATGTTGGCCAACCGTATCGGATTTATGCCAGCGATTTGGATCAGACTTTAACATTAGTCGGTTTAGCGCTTCTCCAGCTTTTCATATGGTTTGCCTTCGCGCAGCTCTTGCTAACGCCTCAGACCTTTATGCTGCCCCAATACACAGCCGTGGGTAATACGTATTTCGTGATTAACTTTGGGGCCATTTGCATAGTTATATCGCTTATATATCTCGGATTCTATGCGTGGCGCCAGCGCTTTTTGGCCGTCCTCGCCTTTATTCTCTATCACAATCACAAAGATCTCAAGAATTGCCATGCCAAACGTTTCCTTAAATTCTACTGTATGTATGTGGGTCTAACGGTTATTTGTGCATTTACCTATACGGCGGCCTTCCGATTCGCTAAGCTGCACATTGTGCCCTGCATTCTACTAAGTTTCATCCATACCTATAGCTTTGTGCTGATAGGGCTTATCATAATTCTATATGGCTGCCTTACACAAATCTTGGCTGCCCTTTTGCACCTATATAATCGCGAATTGCTGGCAGCAATAACAACCATAACAACAACAACAACAACTACAGCTACAATCAATCGTCTATATAAACGTAATCAGATGCTCATCGTTTGCCACGAGCAACTGAACTCTGTGTTTGGTCCATTTATAGCGCTAATTACGGCTTTGTGTTTAATGTCGGCGCCAGTTGCACCGTTTTTTATGATCACAATCGTCTTTGAGCTAGATATCAAACAAATTGGCCTGATCAACATCTTACAGGCATTGTACACATGCATCATGTGGAATATACCCTGGGCAGCCGGACTGATAATGGTCTTTCGACAAGATATCGTGCGGCAAGAGGTAAGCAACGAGAGTGGAGGAGTGAGAAGCGTAGCAGGAAATTTAAAATAGAAATATTCCACAAATATTTCTACAAAAGTATTTATTCCTGAAAATGTTGAGCTGATCTTAAAAAAAAAAATGACTTGAAGTCTGACTCTCGTCTCGTAAATAAAATAAAGTCCAAACATTTTTGTGCAATTAATCTGAAACCAAATGGCAATCAAAACTTTTGTATAAAATTCAAACAAAAATTCAATATATACTTTGGTAATAAACCAGTTAGTCTTAAATATGCAATTTCTCAGACAAATAAAATTGATATTCCCAAAAGATTGCATATTTAATTAGAGCCGGTTTATTACCATAGTATTAATATTATGTAGCTAACCTTAGATTTTTCGAATTATGAAAACATTTTTCCGACGAATAACCCTGAATTCGTTTACGGCTGCAACTAAATATTATAAATCAAACAAATCTATAAGTAGACCTGAATAGAGACGAGTCGAACCATTCTCATTCATTTTAAGGAAGCAAGAAAGAATTTCAAACCAATCCCAATTCAAGTCCCGATTAACAGTTAATAGGCAAAGTTACGACATTTCCACAACTTGTTAGCCGGATTTGTTCTTAATCATTCAGCCTTGGCTAATATCTAACACTTTTATAGGTCAGTTCCCAGAATCAGAGCCAATTTATTCGCAGTGTTCATTTAGCTACCCCAACAATTTAGACTAAAGCATTTTGTTGACTCGGCTAATTAGGGGATTGAGTGATTAATCAATAGCTAATATCTAATATCTAAATCAAATATATTTTGTTGGTGCAGCACTTAGTAAATTGAGTAGCTATATCTGTGCCGTCGGCTGGTTAGTCTGTGACAGCATGTCTGGCAGTCGCAACGTGCGCTTATATTTGTGTGTCCTGTACAGGTTGGGCATGCTGTGCGCCCAGTTCGATGATCGCGAATGCTTGCTACAGTCGACGCCCGGCAGTGAGCGCTATGCGCTATTCCACACGCTGATCGTACTGATCGCGGCATTCGCTGGCTTCATCTACGTCTGCCTGCGGCCGCAAGAGCTCTACATGAGCATTTACAACGATACGGGCAACTACTATGAATTAATCAACATACGCAGCTTTTGCATAGGCCTCTGTCTGCTCCATATATGCCTCTATGTGCGACGTCATCGTCACATCGAGTTGGTGCAGAAACTACTTCGCCTGCATCGTCTGTGCCCCGATGCGGCCATGGAACGTTACTTTCGGCGCAACTTCAATGTCTACGTAGCTCTGGCTGTGCTCTGCTTGGTGAACTATTTGAATGGCTATGCCCGGGCGGGCCTATCCAAAATTCCCACTCTACTCTATATCGTTGTGTATTTGTATAGCTTTTCGGCAATGTGCCTGTTGCTGGCGTTCTTTGTCTGCTTGCAGCATATTGTGGCAGCGGGCGTGGCTAAATTTAACCGTCAGTTAGTGGAGAATAACTCCGTGACAAATTGCAAACATTTGCTCTACAAAAGACACCGTCTCTTGGATATTGTTGCCGTGGAGCTAATTGCTTGTTTCGGAGTCCTAATACTGCCCATTGTGCCACTCGTCCTATTTCTGGCCCCCTCTGGTCCGCTCTTTCTGATTAGCACCGTTATGGAGGGCAAACTAGAAAAGCCTTTCGACTACATTAGATATGGCATTACTTCCTGTCTATGGAATATTCCATGGCTGGCTATGATAACTTTTATGTTGCGGTCGAATGTGATCACAACTGAAGTGAGTGAGTTGATAAATCAAAACATTTTACCCAACTATTTGATCAAGATTTTATTCAAAAATTTTAAGGGACAAGAAATGTAATTTTAAGTGCCTTATTTTTTAATTTCATATATATTTTTATGCAGAAGATATATTATAATACAAGATTCCCGAGCTTGTTTTACGTTCTCTTGAACTCAAAGTTTTCTTAGATTATAAAAACATAATTAGTAATATAAATCATATTTTTATGACCTAGATTGTAGAAGAGTGAAGCTTTTTCGGGAATCTCAATTTTTTCTCTCTCTCTCTCTCTCTCTTGCGCTCTCTTATAGGCCAATAAAACAGCTAAGATACTTGCGAAAATACCTAGAACTGGCTCTGGACTGGACAAAATGGTCAGTAAACATATATACCAATACATATAAATACTATACTAAACCTCCTTTTTAAATAGGTTGAAAAGTTCTTGCTCAAAAATCTGCGACAGCAGCCTATACTCACAGCCTATGGATTTTTTGCACTCGATAAGAGCACACTCTTTAAGGTGGGTATAACAGCTAGAAAGATCTGATAATTTATCCGACTATATGTCTGGTATATTTCACAGCTCTTTACAGCCATATTTACATATATGGTCATATTGGTGCAGTTTAAAGAAATGGAGAACTCAACCAAATCATTGCAGAAATCATAATTTGAAATCTTTTTGCCCAACTTATCTGAATATATTGTGAAATGTATAAATAAAAGGGTATTTTCTTTTTGGGACTTACCGAATCATAAGTCAAGCATCCAGTTGCTTTTGATTTATAATTTTTGCGCCATTTTCTATATTCGGCTTTGATAACAGCTGCATGACGTTTCCAATATTTTCCCTCAAGCACAACGGTCTGTGAAAAACAAAAACACAAATAATATAGACATACATATTATAAGAAATATAAAATACTCTTTTTTTTTATAATTTACTTAAATAAACAGAGTTTACACTTTACTTTACACATTTTCTCTGGACTCGAGCGCGAATCGTATGGTTTGCCTAGCGTCGAGCTCTTTGAACAACTGATCCGTGTGGCCCCCAAACAAAAGTAGAGTCAATAATAACTGAGGCGTTGCGATAATTAAAATTTATGAATATTTTTTAGAATACACTAAATAAATTTAGGCATACGAGTCGGCTCCCCTAACCGATTCAGTCAACTTTGGCAAATGAGAACACAGTCGGTGCAACTCTCGATAAGATAAATCTCTTTCCGCTGCCACCCAGACAAGATAAGAGTCTGCTCATGTAGCTATATACGATATACTACTACGAAATACAATCTAGATTTAGTATTTGACTGACGTGCTATACACACACTTGACTATAATATGGGTGTGGCAGACGAGTGGCGCTGCCTCCAGCAATCTCCATTTGTTGTCATAAGCTAATTAGCAGTTATTGTAAAAGGTGTGGGCGTTCGCTTGTTTACAGTTTCTATCATCGTCATTCTGGTTTTTGTTGCCCCTTTCATATTTTGTGCAATATGTAAACAGTTTGCGTTGTACAATGTAGTCCTAACTAAGCTGAAATTGTGCTAATCTACGAAGAATCAAAGATAAAAGAGTCGTTTTAAAGTCAAGTGTGGTTGAGCCAGGAAGCGAAGTTGTTGTCAAGGGTTTGATATGAACAACAATTTGATTAGACAATATTTATATATAGAATATGTCTCAATCGAGTTTTCGTTTATATATAATTATGAATAAGATTTCGATTCTAGATACCAGATATAGATGAAATATATTATGATACAGATGCAGATCCTATATATTAAATATATTATATCTCAGTATCTTAGTATCTAGAAACGCATACCTAGTATGAAGTATCGAGTAAATAGTAACCCAGTATTTAGTATGTTGTATTAAGTATATAATAATTCTTTACATAGTCATCTCCTGTTCATTTTGATTATCTAATATATATATAGTATCTATTATTTGTAACTTAGCATCCAGTATCTAGTGTATATTATCTATTATTTATTATCCATCAATATCATACTATTATATATTACCATTATACATTTTCCATTATCTAGTATCTAATTGAAAAATTTAATTTCATCATCTCTTGCTCATAGACAGATGCAGCGCCTTATTTATATTATCGGAGATAGCAATCAAATCTTATCTTACAGCTACGTATATTGACAGTTACGTTAATAAACAAGTTCATATAAACACGTGTAAGTAGAATCTGTTTTAATTGTTGTCAATTTAAGTTATATCCATATCGCGTGATTTCATCATTCATGCAAAATAAAATCTAGAACCTTATGCGAGGGCAGGTTAAAAAATCAACAAAATAATACAAAACAAGTGAGAATGTTGCAGTCGGGCGTTACCGACTGCGGGATACTCATTCACATCCCATCAGCAATTTAGTAGCCAAGTTTAGCTCTAGTACTGCAGAAAATGCAGTTTTTCTCGATTTGCCACGCCCCTAGTAGGCGTAGACATCTCATTTTTGGCCAGATCGTAGAACGAGCTAACGGTAGTCTAACTGTAAAGTTTGGATGCTTACGCTCCAAAAATGTGAAAATTACAGGGTATTTTTCGATATGCCACGCCCCCAAAGAGGCGTAAAAATTATTTTTAGGGAGTCGATAGAGGAGGTAACCAGTAACACAACTGTCCAAATTTGAAGCTTCTAGCTCTTATACTTTAGGAGATATAAACTTTTGCGGTTTGCCACGCCCCCTTTGGGCGGAGATATATCCACCATAGCTTGTTGGACTTGGGTGGTCAACCCGCGTATATATACCAAGTTTCAGGTCTCTAGCATCCATAATGCCTAAAATATAGCCAAATCGGGAAAATCACTATATCTTCAGGTCCGAATTGCCACGCCCCTAGTGGGCGTAGACATATAAATTTTTCATCAGGCTTTATAAAATCATAACAATAGCTCACCTGCAAAATTTCAACGTTCTAGCTTTAAAACTCTAGGAGATACAGTTTTATCCGATTTGCCACGCCCCCAATGGGCGGAGATATATCCGCCATAGCTTGTTGAACTTGGGTGATCAATGCGGACCTACATACAAAATTTCAGCTTTCTAGCTCTTCAACTAACATGATTTCTGGAATATCGGAAAATGCATTTTCCGATTTGCCACGCCCCTAGTGGGCGGATCGGGAAAATTTTAACACTTTATAAATGGGAGCTATACACAAGTATGTGTTCCAAATTTCAAGTCTCTAGCTTCAATAGCGGCGAAAAAAGTTGCGTTCATACGGACAGACGGACAGACGGACAGACGGACGGACAAGACGGACATTGCACAAAACTAATATACTCACTTCACTTTCGTGAATGAGTATAATTAATTGTTGAAGTTTTTAATAATTATATAGAAGCTATTATCTTTATGTAAAGGCAAGACTATATTAAATGGCAAATGAAGAGTAGTTACCTATTAATATTCCTTACAAGATACAATATATTAAATACTAAAAAATGAGCATTTATAATATACTTCTACAATACTATTTTTCACAATAAAAATATCTGTCTCAAAAATAATAAATTAAGTAAACAGTAGTCTGTAATTATTAAATACGCTACGAAATAATATACTAAAATATAATATAGTATATAGTACTCGTTACTCTAAAGTAAAATTTCACTATTAATGAAAAGTTTATCTCACTAATGCCCTCTACAAACTGAAATATTCATGGAACCTGTACAAACACTCGAATCGCTCGAATTCAATCGCGTCTACTAGAAATAATTCGCGGCAATAGGTGAATGATGCCCAAAAATATAAACGCGCGCGTTCTTATCACGTGCCGCAAGTCGAAAGCAGAACAACGGGAAATCTATATTACTTATGCGCATACATATATATGTATATATACATATGTATATATTTTACATATACATATGTATGTATATCTGGGTGCTACTCGTATTATCTGCCGATGAGTTAACGACGCGCGACTTCTTGATCACGCGTACTGCAAATGATGTTCGGTCAATCGAACAGTATGATCATTTTTGACCATGCTCCATGTGGGGGTTGTTTGAGTACATTGCGATAGCATTGACTAGGTTAATATGTCAGCTGTTTGGTTCACTGATTTGAATAGCAATTAACTAATTGAACAGCTGATGAAAAAAATTCGAACCAAATACTCAACAGTTATGAAAGCAGCATATTATTTAGAAATCTGATTGAAAGTATTAAGTATTTTTCCATATACGCAAAAGTAATACACATTAGTGAATATTTTTTTAAATTGTAGCAGACTAAATTTGTATTTATATTTCTTAAGAAATACTAAATCTAATTTCCCAAATCTGAAATTTTTCGATACAATTTAACTATGAAGTCTAGATCAATGAGCTCAATTTTTAAATAATTCTGTTTTAAATAAATTTGGGATCTAAAAATAAAAGTTAGCCCTATACGAGTATATATACTACAAATTTTTATTTCTAGATTTTTTAATGCCAATGAACGAACTTAAAAATATTTATTAATTTTACAGAATCTCTAAATAGTATTAGTATATTTAAATACTTGCTTGAAGTGTTTGGACTTTCACTTATGTAAACTTGCTTAAATTTTATTTTAATTAACATGAAATGATCACTATATCTTCTCTTTTTTTTTTTTAACTAATGGAACAACACTATTTTTCACTTATTGTACAACACTTATTTTTCTCACATTCGCCTAAGCTTTTACTTTGTATAAGAACAGACGTGCCATTTTAAAGATCTATAGAAAACTAGACTATCTCATTCATCTTTTATATAGATGAATACTCCACACACATCTGGACTTTTGAGTTGGAGTTTGATATTTCACAACTTCTTTTATTATATTTGTTTATCACTGTAAACTATTAACCGATTTTGACGCACTGTTGGAAAATAAGTTCATATAGATACTATTATCGCGGTGCGCACATTTTGATACTCTTAGCTAGCTAGTGACAGTTGTTACTCTAATACTTACTTGGGGATTACTATGTATGTCAACGTCCAGTGGCGATGCGAATTGACACACCGGTGTTCTGCGCTTTTGTATAACTGCAAAAAAAAGGAGGAAAAATATGAAAATATAATATAACGACTATGTAAAGAGAGCGCGTCAAACGCTCAGAGATAAGATTTAGCCTGGAGATTAGCGTTATTTCTACAGATAGCTTCAGAGAGATGCCAAAAACAGTTTTCAGCGGATTCTAAAAACGTGTTGACAAATTAACGATAAAAATGAACCGCAGACCAAAGGAAATCACGGCTGCATGACAATTCATTATGTTGTAAACTCGCAATGATATTTACTAAGCACATAAACTTTGTAGTACAATTGTGAAAGGTAAGGCATATTGAAATCTATATACATTTCAATAATCAAATTGTTGTACTTACGTATTTTTTGAGCTTGTATAGATTTAATTAATATGAAATACTATATAGTTAAATTGCTATACGGTTTCTACGCAACTATAAAGGGCCTTGTCTGAACTTTAACTTTTACGTTTTATTACATTTTTTTTACGAAATGAAATGAAAATTGTGGATTATTAAAATGCTATATTATAGAATTTACAATAAATTTTCCATGTACCTTCTATTGAAATGAATTATTCAAATATAAATAAGCAAATAAATAATATTTTTTATATATAGTAAAATAAATATTTTGTAAAATATGTGATTAACTTAAAAACTTGAAAATAGTTTAATTTGTTTAAAGAATACAATTTATATAGAAATATTTATATAAAAAACTACCATTAATAATACATTCTGTTTTCTTGAAACATTAATTATCCCAAAAAACTGACTTTAGCCTAACTAATCAACATTAACATAATTCCAGCAAATTTGCTCAGAAAACAACGAAGGTGACAATCTAAATTTTTGGTTAAGTTATCTGACCGATAATAACCAACAGCGAGCACACAGCGGCATTTTCGGTTTTATAATCTGATGAATAAACATTAAAAATATATAAGAAGAAGATCAAGTATGTACGATGTGCATTTGTAGGTAGCTGGATTTACAGCTCAGTACAGCACACTTTATAAATAGACTTAAAATTTTCCATTTGCCTTTGTCGCAGTTGTCGTCACTTTTGAGAGATAATCGTACGTTGACGGGGTTTGTAATACAACACATCTATATATCTATCTATCTGGGAAACTGTCTTGCTGTATTTGCACTCGTGATGTAACGAATGGAAACATAAAATGCAAAATTTATAGGAAAGTCCCAAATAATTATAAAATATGATTTATATTTGTAAATTTTTGTACTAATTGGAAAAGAAGTAAAATTATTGCAAAAAAAAAAAAAGCAATTATTATTTAAATATAAGCGATAATTATATAATTAAATATTTATAATTTTAAATACTGAATAATTATTTAAATATAAACGATAATTACATAATTAAATATTTATAATTTTAAATACTGAATTTTTTTAATTGAAATATTAAACTATGATATTTTATTAATTATAAATAATCTCACTATCTTCTCTGATCTTTTACTCGAACAGAATTTGTATACTAAATAATCAATAAGCGTGTTAAATATATTATTAGAGCTTTAGTTTTTTTTTCTTTTTTTAATTTAATTATAATTATTAAATAACTAAGTCTAACTTAAATTGCATGTTGTCAATTAGTCGAAAGTAATCTCAAAAGATGACAGCTCTTAATTTAACATAAGTTACAATTTTTACATTAACTGTACAAGATTTAATTTGGATTTTTTTTTTATAGCTAGCTGGAATTTGCATATATTTTTAAAGACCCCCCCCCCCCCCCCCCCCCCCCCCCCCCCCCCCCCCCCCCCCCCCCTTTTTTTTTTTAATTATATACTATAAAAAAAATTAAATTAGAAGCATTACCACATTTTCAAATATAGCCTGAGATAAGTTTAATGGCCTGCTCTTATGATTTTGCTGGCATCAGATGTTTGAGTTGACGCAGAAGGTACTTATTTAAAACCTATTTCACAAAGTAACCCAGACAGACATCTCTGATAAGCGCCACTGGAAGCTGATAAGGAAACAAGTAAGACAAGCGCGACGCATTGCCCAGACGCCTGACAACGGAACCAAGTGTAGAGTACAAAGTGTGTCTGCTACAACCACAACTACAACTTGCTCCACAGACAGAACAGCGACTGTCAAAAAGTTAGACACATAACTAACAATTGGAAACCAGTTGAAAAGCTAACAACAAATGCGAATCATCTGCTAATCAGGAAAGCTTTTTATACGTTAGCTTTTAGCTTTTTTTTTTGCTGCTGTTGCTGATATTGCTTTTGGCTTGAACAATTCTGTTTTGTTTTGTTTTTGTATAATGTGTAATTCGTACAACACGTGTGGCATTTCGGCACTCAAGGAAATAGTCATTAAACAATTTTTAATATTTGTATTTTTTTCCATCAATGACTTGTAATATTTATAATCATTCATGACAGCGAAATAATATTATATTAGTTTTGTGTTTTGCGATTGTGCTGTTAATGAAAATTCTGCAGTCGGTATTGGCCGACTTCACCGCTCTTACTTATATTTTAAATAGTTATTAACACCCCTCAGACGTGGGACGGGTGAAAAAGTATTTAATTGAAATTTCTGTTCAGCTCTGACTAACATTTTGATTTGTGAAAATATTATTATTATAAATTATAAATTATTATATATATTTATTTTGTTGTTTTGGTGTTTCCGGTCTTGAAATTTCGTAACATAGCAACTATATAAAATGTACAAATAATCTATTATCTTATCCTAATCAAAATCAATTTTTTACATTTTTGTCGTACGAATTTTTAATGTTATCATAAATTTGTGGCAGCAAATTAACGTTTTAGTTTTAAGCTTTTTATAAAAACTATTTTCCTATTAGATTTGCTTGAATTGATATACTAGATGATAAATAATATGATATTTATTTTCATGCAACTTTACTAGTAATACTTCATCTTTAGGCTAAATTTATTTATGTGAAAGCTCTTTAAATTAAAAAAAATCACGTAATAATTTGTTTTCCCTTTATTATTTAATTTTTTTTCTTTAAAATTAGATTTATTTTCTTTATACGTATATATATTTTTTTCGATTTCGACTTACATTGCATATGCCAACAACGCCAGATGACATTATTAAGGCGTATTTTATCCTTCCACCGCAAACGAACGCCTTTAAAATGATTCCATTTGGGAGATGTAAGTTTTTGGCTAAAATGAGAACGAAATAAATATATAATTATGCATATGTATGTATGTGTGTTGGAATAATAACAAGCTAAATACGTCTAGTTTACAACAAGAGTATGCACAATTTGTTTAAAAATAATATAAGGCATCGAAATGGACAGATTGTGAGTGCTATAAATAGATTGCCCCATAACCCGCCTGGGCGCCAATCTCAAAATAAAATCTGAGTAATTTTTTCAGCTTACTATTCTATTTCTATTCGATTGGACAAAGAGAAAGAGAACAAGTGAAAAAAGCTCTTAATCAATATAAATATCCAGCTATTGACGGCCAATTGGCATTTGTGATAACTATGATTAAGTGACACACGTCAATATCAATGTCAATATCAATGCAGCTCGAACATAATAAACAATGTTTAACTAATCAATAAGCTGCCGATACTCGATCTGTCGTTATTATCGATGATTCACTGTAGCAAATAGTCAACAACTGCATTTGCTTGATAAAATTACATAACAAGTGACGAGCGTAAGGCGGTTGCATAAACAATTGTCCGTATTCATGGAACCACTCGAAATGCCAAGCACCACTATGAGCAACGCCGCATTCCTAGATGAGTTAACAAAAATCTTAAGCTTCCTGTTAGAAGAGTTTTGAGATGTTAACAGGTTTAAAGTTTAGATAATTGATTTCAAATATTTCTCAGCGAGTTGTTTTAAGAGGTGAATACCCCTATTATGATAATTATAAGATGAAAATATAGTTTTATTCGTTTACTAAAATATGTATATGAGGAGAATAGTTAACAACTTATTTTATATCAATAAATTATATATATTTAATATAAAATATATTTAATAATTTATTAAATTAATATATTATATATACATTTTTTAAATATTATATTTTAGTGATTGGAAACTAAATTTAAATTCAGCTCTGTATTTTAAGGTGATTAATGACGAAAATATATATTTTCATTCAAATTTTGATGAGTTTTGTTTTTAGAGGGCAATGGCCAAAACAAAGTTATTGTGAATAAAAATGTATTTTCTAAAAAGATCATTAAACACAAATAAATAAGAAAATATATATGTTTAAATATATATATATTCTATATAAAAATACAAGTTCAAGAAAACAATTAAAATCTAAAAATAATAAAACTACGTATCGCAGAAGAAAGTCTGAAATAAGCTAAAAATAGAATAAACAGGTTGATTACGTAGCTCAAATACACTGCAAAATATTTATTTGACTCTCTATATTACTTCACATTCGTGGGTATACACAAGCATATTATCAAAATATTATTAGATCCTACTATATATATGTTGATAATGAAAATTTCTTTATACATTGTTAAACTACTAGCGAATATATTTAAATTTGCCTCAGCCATAAATACCAGAAAAGTTATCAATCGACGTAAATGTGTATTTACAATCTTATCTAAAATTCATTTCGTCACAAATTCATATTCCCCCTGGCGTAGTATCAAAAATCTATTTGTACATATATCGATTAATCGTAATACACTATGCACACTTCCCCACATGCAAATACTGTACATTGTTGTTGACCAACAAGGTACACACACATCTATTATCTAAAACAACCCCACATCGAGTTGGTGTGCAAAATGCGCGCCACACAGAAAACTGAATGACGGTTGTCCTTTAGCACAGTCCCCCTCTACAGATAAGGCAACTCAAACGTAAATAAAGCCCAAAGCCTATGTAACTATCAGACTGATAAAACTCTGATCATAAAAGAAAAAAAAAAAAACAAAAAACGGGTATGCTAAATCGAAAAACAAAAACTACCGACCGACTAACATCACGTTCAAAATATCTCGTCACTACAACGAATCAAAGCAAAACAAAACAAAATACAAAACAAAAAGAGGAAACGTACAAACTAGGCAACATACGATGACTAAAAACTTGAATGAACCCAAACACTCTGAACTTTAGCACTACGAAAACGAGCTACAAAGGTAGAGACTGAGGCAGAGCAGGCCGAAAAGAAGACGAATATAAGCTTGTGTACATGCCCAATGCGAATTAGAGATGTGGCATAAAGTCCAATTAATATAGATGTTTACACACACATACGAAACATATTTAATACCAATAAATACATATATATATATATATGTTTGTACATATACTAAGAACTGGGCGTGTGCGATAAGTATGCACTAAACAAAAACATTTTTATCACTCATCATGATTTGAAAAAAAAAAAAATTTAAAAAAATAATACAAAAGGAAATTTTACTATATTAAATATATTTTTGGAATGAATTAATAATTTATTTATAACCAATTCTTTATAGAAGAATTCAATTTTTTTAATATATTCAAGCTTTTTATTATTATTTTTTATTTTTATTATTTTATTTTATTTATTTATTTATTTATTTATTTATTTTTATTTATTTTATTTTTTGATCATATGCATTTGATTTATCATTATTCTTCTGGTATTTTTTCTATTTTATTATTATTTTAATATTAGTTATTAAGTCCAATTTTTTAATATATATGGTTATCAATTTCTATCAAGTTATTTATTTTTATTCTAAAAAAAAAATAATAGTAATACATATGCCATTTAAATCAATATTTTAAAAAACATATAATTAATTGTAAATGTGGCTAATCATCAAATATATTTTCTTCAAGCTACAAATTTGCCATGCAATGCTGGATTGCTCACTTCTTCTACCTATCAAAAAATAAATACGCCATAATAAACAAACTAGCTGACTTTGTAAAAAGTTTCAGCAAGGGGAACAAATAATAATGGAAATCAAAACAAAGCGCTAATAATGTGGTACGTGCTTTACAAGCAAAATTATATATAATATATAAAAATCAAAAATAAATAAAAAAAATAAATAAATATAAAAAAGTAAATATATATACATACATATATATATTTACATACATTTCAATTTAAATGGGGAATATATGTAATTTAAGTTTCTTGACTTGAGTTGACTTTTCCACCAAATTCGAGTGCATTCAATAATCAAATATATGTGTAAAATGAGTAAATATTTTGGATCATACAATCACACAGATATATATAAAATTAGACGTAGTTTTTCCCCAATCTTGTTGACTGCAACAGAAGGAAGATGGGAGTAAAGGTAATAATATGCTTTAAATAGAGCACCCGGGTTATCTAAAATGGCAAACAAATTTTTATCTGGTCTTTTGTTTACATAAAGTTCGCGTGGATCTAGGGTTATATGTATACGTATAAATATTTGTAGATATAAGGATGGGCTTAGAAAAGATAGCTAGGTATACCTTATAAGTTTGAGTGTCTACAATATTCACTGGGGTCCATACGACTCTATAGTAGTTATTTGATATATGCAGGTCTACAGTATTCACTGGATGAATGCAATAAATCAAATCAAATGGAATATATTTTCATTAGAGATATGAGCATTGCAGTTCCATAAATTATATGCTTTATAACTTATATAACTTAAAAATGCAAGTGGAATTCATATATCATGGGTATATATGCTCTATATATATAAATATCTATCTATATATATCTATCTGTAACTGTGGATAAGAAAATGCAGATTAAAGTAAAGTTTCTACTTGGAGTTGAAATAAAGTTAACCTATTAGCCATTTATAATAAAAATACAATAATATAAATTATATAATATATAATTTTTTGTAGAATTAGATAACAAATTCGTAGATTTTTGCAAACACTTCTCCTATTTATTAATTAAAAGAAAAGAAATGATTATCAAAATTCCTAAGGCAATTAGCATAATATGTTCTATAAAAAGTTTTCACACATTAGAAAAAAACAAAAAAAAAAAAAACAAAAATTAGTAACCAGGATCCGGGTAAAAAATTTGTATATGTAGTATAAATTATCTGATTATTTTCGAAAGAAAAATTCGATCAGAATAGGTTAATAATTTTTATATATAAAACTACCTGATTATTTTAGATAGTAAAATATAGGTTAGTAGTTTAATACGTTATATAGTTTAAACATTTATAGTTTATTTATTAATGCGGGACTCTTGGATGGTCGAATATCTTAATTTTTTTAATGTTTAATAATTTGTTTAATTTAGCTACCAGTTTATTTATTATTATTATTATTATTATTATTATTATTATTATTATTATTATTATTTTTTTTTTTTTTTTTTTGTTAACGTATCATTTCGTAATTTTTGAATTTGATTTTTTTTTATTTA